>PVHP010047066.1:0-13057 GCA_004024765.1 Zapus hudsonius
TAAAATAAAATAAAATAAAATAAAATAAAATAAAAAACCAGGGCCAGAGAGGTTGCTCAGTGGTTAAGGCACTAGCCTGTAAAGCCTAATGATGCAGGTTCAATTCTCCAGTACCCACATAAAGCCATATGCAGAGGTGCATGCATCTCGAATTTCTTTGCAGAAGCTGGACACCCTGGTTTGCACATTCTCTTTCTCTCCTATCTCTCTTTTTCTCTTTTTCCTTTCTATTTCTGATTGAAATAAATTTTTTAAAAAAATTTAAAGAGCAAACAAATAATCATGTGTGAAGATCCTGAAAAGGACCGATGTATTTGAAAGGGAAATGTCCTAAAGCCTTCCTCCCAAGGACTCCACTAATGTGAGTCATGCTATGTGAGACATCCTGTACCTTACTTAGAGAATCAGAGTTCCAGGTAAATCTCATTTCTGTGACAATCTCAGGTTCTGATACAATCTTTGTGTTGACGTTTCGCTGTCTTAGAAATTCATTGGCTTTAAGTTTATTGTTTATATAGCACAGTCAGGTCTTGAATTTGTAGTCTTTCTGTTCAGCCTGCCCAGTAGCTGGGATTACAGGTCTAAATCACTAAGTCACCACTTAAATTTCTCATTTCTGTTAAAAAAATAAAAACATTTCTCACTAAAGAGAATATTCAGTTTGGGATTTTCCAGGGAAAGGTGTCACCACAGTTAAAAGATTGTAACTTTAAGCCGGGCGTGGTGGCGCACGCCTTTAATCCCAGCACTCGGGAGCCAGAGGTAGGAGGATCACCATGAGTTCAAGGCCACCCTGAGACTACATAGTGAATTCCAGGTCAGCTTGGGCTAGAGTGAGACCCTACCTTGAAAAACCAATAAATAAATAAATAAAAGATTGTAACTTTAAAAAGCATGTTAAGCTGAGTAGTGGGACACGCCTTTAATTCCAGCATTTAGGAGGCAGAGGTAGGAGGATCACCATGTCCTCTAGACCATCCTCAGATTGCATTGTGATTTCTAGTTCAGCCTGTACATCAAGACCTTACCTCGGGGGGGGGGGGGGGAATGTTGAAGGGCAGCTAGAGAGAGGAGAGATAGCTTAGTGGTTAAAGACTCTTGCTTGCAAAACCTGACAGCCTGGTTTGATAACCTAGTACCCACATGAAGCCAGATGCAAAGTGGCACATGCATTGTTTTACGGTGGCTAAGGCACCCATATTCTCTCTCTATGTCTCTCTGTCTGTCTCATAAATACCTAAATATTTTTTTTAAAAATGCATGTTGAGCCGGGCATGGTGGAACACACCTTTACTTCCAGCACTCGGGAGGCAGAGGTAGGAGGATCACTGTGAGTTCGAGGCCACCCTGAGAGTGCATAGTGAATTCCAGGTCAGCCTGGACTAGAGCCAGACCCTACCTTGGGGGAAACAAAAAAGGCCCGTAGCTGGGTCTAATGTAATGGTATATGCCTTTAATCCAAGCATTCAGGAGGCTGAGGTAGGAGTGAATGTATGGGCAGCTGAGGCTCAGAGCCAGTACCAGAGACTGAATGGAGAATCAGGATGAAAGTTTATTTTCACAACAGTTGGACCCAGGAGAATCTTTTCCAAAGCCTGGTCCCTGATTCTTGGTGGTCCATAGCTTACATACCTTAACTTCTTTCATTATTGTTAAGTCAGAGCCCAGGGCCCTGGCCTGGTACCAGAGACCTTGAGTATGAGATAGGCATATTTTACAGAAACAGAAAAATGGTAAGTTAGCAGACAGATGCCTATAGCTGTGCTATGGAGATAAAAAGAAACAAAATGATAAACAGTACAGGATAAAAGTATAGTACAGATCATGGCTTTGAAACAATTAAAAAAAAAAACCAAAACTATAGTGTTAGGCTTAACCAGCACAAAACAAAATTTACAGTATGGGACATAACCAAGACAAAAGTCTATTACAGTACAGGCCATAACTTTGGGGCAGGGGCTTTTAAATCTTACCCCAATTTCCATCTCAGGAGGTTCACTGTGAGTTCTGGGCCAGCCTGGACTAGAGTCCCTCTTAGCAAAAAAAATAAAAGCCTGTTAACTTTTAGAAATATATCTTGTCTACGAATTCCTTAAATTTTGTGCAATAAATATTTGTGTTTTTTTGTTTGTTTGTTTGTTTTTGAGGTAGGATCTAGCCCAGGCTGACCTGGAATTCCCTATGCAGTCTCAGGTTGGCCTTGAACTCAGAGATCCTCTGTCTCCAAGTGCTGGGATTAAAGACATGCACTACTATGCCCAGCCTTGTGTGTTGTTTTTTTTTTTAATTTTATTTATTCATTTTTCAAGCAGAGAGAGAGAGTTATTTGACAGAAAGACAGAAAGAGTCAGAGAGAGAGAGAGAGAGAGAGAGAGAGAGAGAGAGAGAGAGTGAGAGTGACTATGGATATGCCAGGGCTTCCTGTCACTTCAAACGAACTTCAGATGCCTGCCATGAGCCACTTTGTACATCTGGCTTTATGTGGGTACTGAGAAATCAAACCCAGGCTGTCAGGCTTTGTAAGCAAGTACCTTTAACCGCTGAGCTATCTCTCCAGCCCTGCTTTTTCAACCTTTAATGAGAAATTATTTATTACCAATATATCTAATAAACCAGACTTTAAATGTATTTTACATATTAGATAAACTTGTAAGTTTAGTTATACCTCCCTAATCTCTCATTTTTCTCTCTTCTCTGTCTGAATTTAATGCTTATTGTTTCATGTAATTTTTAGTTTAGACTAGGTTTTATAGTGTTGCCCAGGATGGCTTTGCACATGTGCTCAATCTGCCTCAGTCCACCGGGTGGCTAGTACTACACACATAACCATGCTCAACTTAATACTTTTTTTTTCTTTTTCTTTTTTGAGATAAGGTCTCAATAAGTTGTCCAAGCTAGCTTCAAACTTATAGTACTTGGGTTTATAGACCTATAAGGCTTGGCTGATCTTTCACTATTATGTATAATGCTGATGAACACCTCATGTGTCTCTTCTGGTGTATATGTGTGAAAGTTATGCTTAGAAATAGTGTCACTGGGCTGAGTGATGGCTCAGCAAAAGTGCTTGCTTATAAAGTCTAATGGCCTGGGTTCAAATCTCCAGTACCCTCATAAAGCTAGATGCCTGAAGTGATGCTTGCATCTGGAGTTCATTTACAGTGGCAAGAGGATCTTGTGTACCCGTCCTCTTATTCTCTCTCCCTCCCACCCTCCCACCCTCCCTCCCTCCTTCCGTCTTTCTCTGCTCTGAAATGAATAAATAAATGAAATGGTGTTGGTGGCTGGCTGTGGTGTTGCATGCCTGTTATGTCAACACTTGAGATGCTGAGGCAGGAGGATGACAAGGTCAGGGACAGCTTGGGCTACATAGCAAGAACTGCCTCAGAGAAAAAAATGATACTGTTGGTTGGAAGGGTTTTTTTTGTTTGTTTGTTTGTTTTTGGCAGGGGTGGTTTAGTTTTGGTTTTTTGAGGTAGGGTCTCTCTCTAGCCCAGGCTGACCTGGAACTCACTACGTAGTCTCATCAAGGCTATCTTCCAACCTGGGATAAAGATATACACCACCACACCTGGCCTCTTAATCCATTCCAATACATACAAGTATTGTAGCTACTTGGCTTCAAGGGAATTTTAGACCTGAACATTTTTATATTGGAGATTTTTCAATTGTGTTTTAATAATTTGACAGAGAGAGAGAGTCAGAGAGAGAAAGAATATGGATGTGCCAGGGCTTCCTGCCACTTCAGACGAACTTCAATACCATGAGCCACTTTCTTCCTTGTTAAATCCATTCTTCCTTGTTAAATCTAAAAAGGTTCCCTAGCTTATTATCTAGATTTTCATAGATAACACATACCTAACTAGTTAAGAGAAAACAAATTCTTGGTCATGGAAAAGACTTGGATGCTGATAATGGTATTATACCTGTTGCATGATAGGTCAGGAGAGAGAGAGAGAGAAAGAAATAAATGAGAAAACGCAAAAACAAGCCTTTTAGTGGGCTTGGAGTGCTATGTTCTTGTTTAACATAGTATGAGGCCCTGGGTTCAGTCCTTAATACCAAATAACATTTAAAAGAGAGAGGGAAGGAGAAGGAAAGGAAAAAACTCTTGTATGTGTTTTTGCATGTGCCATGATCAGGGAAAATATTCTTGGACTATAGTAAACCTTTCACTGGAAAGAAATAAGGTGGAATTATACAAGAACCCATGCTTTGTACTTTGCTTTGTTACATCAAAACAACAGTGTTAGCACCTAACTTCTTTAAATCAATAAAGAATTTTTTTTAAGAATTTAAAAAAGTTCTAACCCAATGTAGTCTGTCTCAGGGTGGCTCAAACTCATGGCGATCCTCCTACCTCTGCCTCCCAAGTGCTGTGATTAAAGGCGTGCGCCACCATACCTGGCTTAGACATCTTTTCAGATGTTCCACATAGGAGCTGGGGAGATGGTTTAGTGGATAAAATGCTTGCATGCAAGCATTGAGGACTGGAATTAGCATCCTTAGCACCCATGTAAAATGCCAGGTGAGGGTGGTGGCCCTCCTATAATCCCAGTATACTTGGGAAGTAGAGACAGCTGTCTAGCTAGACAAGCTGAATCAGTAAACTCTGGGTTTAAGTGAGAGATCCTGCTTCAGTAAAAAAAATAGAGTGCTAGAGGAAGATACCCAGCTGACACCTATGACCTCCTCATTCCCATAACACACGCGCACACACATAAAAAAATAAACAAACAAACAAACAAACAAACTCTTCCAAATAGGTGGAAAAGTCTAACCCAGTGATTCTTAAACATTACTGTGCGGTCTAGGAATATAGCTCAGTGGTAAAACGTTTGCCTGACATAATGTGAAGTCATTCAATTGCCAGCATCACCTCCCTCTCCCCCCCCCCCAAAAAAAAAAGTGCATACAAATTACAAAGGGTTAGTTGGATGTCTGTATTTGCCTTTAGTTGTTCATATTGGTATATTTCTTACTGAGAGTAGTGGTCAGATGCCTAAAAAACAATGTCTGTATGACAGCCAAAGACCAACTAATGATTTTAGTTTTACCAATAAATGCATTATATTTTTGTTTAGCCTCATTACAGACTTAGTAGATTTATGTTCTAAGTGTGGATTGATTTCTCATTTTGTCTTTTTTTATCAGAACGTGGAGAGTAAAGGAATGAGAGATCAGCGATTAGATCTTCAGAGAAGAGCAGTGGAAACCAGTGATGATGATCTCATCCCATTTGGAGATCGACCAACAGTGTCTCGGTTTGGTGCCATCTCTCGAACATCTAAAACGCTATATCAGGGTGCTGGCCCAATGCAGGCTATGGCACCTCAGGGCGCTCCCACAAAATCTATGAACATTTCAGGTAAGAATAATAGCAGAGTTGAGTTGATCTAAAAGGTTCATAATCATGACTCCCAGTATAATCATTCTTCCCTGTTTACCATCAGTGCTTTCAAGAACCTCCAGGACATTGCTTTTCAAACTTTTCCCTGTAAGAAAATAATTATAAGCCAGAAAACTTGGAGGGGGGTGTAAACTAAAAATAAATCATTCCCTTGCAGATTATAGTCCATATGGAACCCATGGTGGCTGGGGAGATTCTCCATACTCACCTCATCAAAACGTGCCTTCTCAGGGACATTTCAGTGAAAGGTATGAGTCAAGTTGTTTTTTAATGTGTGCATGTTTGTTCATGTGCACTACTTGTGTGTGGATGTTAGAGGACAACCTTGGATGTCATTCTCAGGAAAGCCATCCATCTCTTCTTGAGATAGACAGGGCCTCTTGTTGCCCTGGAGCTCACCAATTGGGCTAGACTGGCTGGCTACCAAACCCCACGGATCTCCCCAGTGCTGGGATTAATAGGCATAGACTACCACACCTGGCTTTTTATTTTGTTTTGTTTCTTTCAAGGTAGGGTCTCACTCTTGCCCAGGCTGGTCTTGAACTCACAATGATCCTTTTACCTCTGCCTCCCAAGTGCTAGGATTAAGGTGTGTGCCACCACACATGGGTTCACACCTGGCATTTTTGTGTGAGTTCTGGGGATCAAGTTCAGGTCTTCTCTTGCTTGTGAAACAAGCACTTTACCTACTGTGCTATCTTCCAAGTCATCCTTTTTTAAAAAAAATTTATTTTCAGGGCTGAAGAGATGGCTTAGCAGTTAAGACGTTTGCCTGCAATGCAGAAGGACCTGAGTTCAATTTCCCAGTGCCCATGTAGGGCCAGATACACAAGAGGGCACTTGTGTCTGGAGGCCCTGACACGCCCATTCTATTCTCATTCATTCTCTCTCTCTCTCTCTCTCTCTCTCTCTCTCTCTCTCTCTCTCTCTCTCTCTCTCTCTCTCTCTCTCTCTCTCTCTCTGTCATAAATAAATAAAAAATCTTTTACAAATTTTTTATTTATTTTCAAACAGAGAGAATGGTCTTGCCTGGCCCTCTAGCCACTGCGAATGAATTCCAGATGCATGTGTCACTTTGTGCATCTGGCTCTATATGAATACTAGGGTATTGAACCCTGGTTAGGCTTTGCATACAAGTGCCTTAACTGCTGAGCCATCTCTCCAGCCCAAGTCATTCTTTTTACTTGTATAAATAATTAGCTTTTCTCACTTTCTTTCTCTGGTCTGTAGTACTTTCACAAAATAAAACATTAAAAATGCTTCATGATTTTTTTTTTTCTTACCAAAGGGAGAGAATGCCTATGTCAGATATAGCCAGTCATGGAAAACATCTTCCATCTGTTGAGAGAGAACAACTTCGGCTAGAATTGCAGCAATTGAACCATCAAATAAGCCAGCAGACCCAGCTACGTGGACTAGAGGTATCAATCTATACCTACTAACCAGGTTTTGGGGGTTTTAATGCAGAGTATTGCTAATTGACACAGCTGACCTCAAACTCATGATCTTCCTGTATCAGACACCCAAGCACTGGGATTACTGGTAAACCATCTTTTGTTCCAAGTTTTTAAAAACATTTTTTAAAATTACTATTTATTTGAGATTATTTATTTAGGGGAAAGAATAAGTATTGATGAACCGGGGCCTCCAGCTGCTATTAAAAAAATTCCAGATGCATGTGTACTTTGTGTTTCTGGCTTTTTATATGCCTACTGAGTAATCAGACCTTGGCAGTCAGCCTTTGGAAGCAAGGTCCCTTTAACCATAAACCATTTCTCCAGCCCCTGTTCTTTGTTTGTTGGTTTGTTTGTTTGAGAGAGTGAGAGAGAGAGAGAATGACAGATAAAGAGAGAGAACTCCAGACATATGCGCCACCTTGTGCATCTTGCTTTATGTGGGTATTAGGGAATTGAACTCAGGTCCTTCTGCTTTACACACGAGTGCCTTAACCACTGAGTCATCTCTCCAACCCTGTACCAAATTTTGAAGGGTTCTTAGATGAAATTTTAAGGCCTTTTTCCCTACAAGTTAGTTTATAGGTGCCCATTTTTAGAAAATTCAGAACTGTATTCAGTTCTGGGACGATAGGAAAAAGAATTACTACCCAGGAATAGAAACAGATTATCTAAAAATTATCAAAAGGACCAAATATTTCTTTTTTTTTGTTTTTTGTTTTTTGAGGTAGGGTCTCACTCTAGCCCAGGCTGACCTGAAATTCACTCTGTAGTCTCAGGGTGGCCTTGAACTCATGGCGATCCTGCTACCTCTGCCTCCCGAGTGCTGGGATTAAAGGCGTGCGCCACCACACCCAGCTCCAAATATTTCTTTTAATGGCACATTTAAGTTTAAGGTTAATAATTCTTATCAACAACTGCTTTTAACTGTAGACATTGTTTCTTGTATTATCTTAATCTCAGTTTTTATAACTCTTTGAAAAGTTGAAGCTTAGAATTTTGATTTAGCAAAATAAAACAAAGCATAGCCCCTGTCTAATAATAACAGCACATTTGGTCTGGGAATTTAACTCAGTATCTTGTTTGGCCAAGACCCTGGGTTTGACCCCTTCCTTGTACAGAGATGGACTTTTAAAAAAAAACTTCTTTCATTTGTATAATTCTTTACAGTTTATAAATTATCAGATATCTTGACCTTTACAGTGTCCCTGATAGGTATGCAAGGTAGATGATAAACTCAGGGTTTTGCACCTGCTAGGCAATCATTCTATCTCACCAAGTTCTGCCCATATCTCTATTCTTCCCCCCACCCTTATTTTTCTTTTTTTAAAAAATATTTTATTCATTTTCAAGCAGAGAAATGAGAGAGAGAGAGAGAGAGAGAGAGAGAGAGAGAGAGAGAGAGAGAGAGAGAGAGAGAGAACATCAGGGCCACTACCTTGTGGGTCTGGCTTATGTGGGTCCTGGGGAATTAAACCCGGGGACTTAGGCATTGGAGGCAAGTGCCTTAACCGCTGAGCCATCTCTCCAGCCCCCCCCCATTTTTCTGCCTACTTTTTTTTTTGGGGGGGTGGATTTGGTTTGGTTGGTTGACTGTCTGATTTGTGTGTGTCTTTTGTTTTTAAACTACACTGGTCTCAAACTTACAGTCCTCCTGCTTCAGCCTTTCTGGGTGCTAGAATTACAAGTAGGGGTTCCCATGCCTGTTTGTCTCCCAGTTTGATCAAAGAATAAGAGTTTTTCAGCCTGAAGAGAGATTGCTCAGTAGTTAAAGGCACTTGTTTGCACAACCTAACAGCCCAAATTCAAATCCCCAGTACTCATAAAGCCAGATGCACAAAGTTAGTTGGGCCTGTGCCTGGAGTTTGTTTGCAGTGGCAGGAGACCCTGACACACCCATTCTTTCTCTGTCTCTCTCTCTTTGTATCTATCTGCTTGCAAATAAATAAAAATATTTGATTAAAAAATAAAAATATAGGGCTGGAGAGATGGCTCAGTGGTTAAGGCACTTGCCTCCAATGCCTAAGGCCCCCGGTTCAATTCCCCAGGACCCACATAAGCCAGACCCACAAGGTGGTGACCCTGGTGTGCTCTCTCTCTCTCCCTCTGTCTCTCTCTCTCTGTCTCTCTCTCTGTATCTCTCTGATTGAAAATGAATGAATAAAATATTTTTAAAAAATAAAAATAAAAAAAAAATTATGGTCTATAGATCCTGGTCTGTGGTAGAATGCCTGATTAGCTTGTGTGAGGTCCTAGATTTGATACCTAGCACTGCCCCCATTAAAGCAATATAAGTACTATTTGGAAATTTACCACATACTTAAATAACTTGGGGCTTGGGTAAAGTCCTCGCTGGGTAAAGTGGCTGCTGTGCTGCAAGTATGAGGACCTAAGTTCACATCTCTAGAACCTGTGTATAGCTGGAAGCACCTGCACTTCAGTCCACTTAGCAGCCATGGGAGGCAGAGATAGGAAAATCCATGGGTGTTAATTAGCATATACAGCAACCAACAAGAGACCTTGTCTTCAACAAGGTGGAGGTCAAAGACTGACACCCAAGGTTGTCCTCCAATTTCCACACATGCACTGGGAATGCACATGCGTGCACTCAAACATCATACACAAAGATTGTTTTAAAAGTCCTTGTTCTCATTGAGGCATAGACTCACTCTAACCCAGGCTGATTTGCAACTGACTCTGTAGCTCAGACTGTCCTTGAACTTACTGTGATCTTTCCTACCTCAGCTTCCTGAGTATTAAGAGTATAGGTGTATGCCGCTACAACTGCAATTTTGAGGTTTTATTGGAATAAATTAGAGGATATATATCAAGAAGATTAATAGTTAAAAAGAAATATGCATATTTATAATTTCTCTTTTGAAAATAAGAAAAATGTAAATATTTTTATTAAAATGGGTTTTTTTGTTTGTTTGTTTGTTTTTGAGTGAGGGTCTCACTCTAGCCCAGGCTGACCTCAAACTCACAGCAATCCTCCTACCTCTGCCTCCCGAGTGCTAGGTTTAAGATGTGTGCCACCATGGCTGGCTTTCAAATGGCTTTTATTGCACATTCTTGATAAGCTTAATTATTCTATGCATGGTATAGAAACATGTTGAGTTGTGTATGTGCTTTGGTTTTATGCACTAGGCTGTTAGTAATAGGCTGGTGTTGCAGAGGGAAGTGAATACCCTGGCAGGCCAGCCGCAGCCTCCACCACCACCTCCAAAATGGCCTGGGATGATCTCAAGTGAGCAGCTGAGTTTGGAACTGCATCAAGTGGAAAGGGAAATTGGGAAGAGAACCCGAGAACTAAGTATGGTGAGTATTAATGGTGCAATAGATGAAAAAGGTAATATGAAGTCAGTTGGCTCTAGAATCATAAAGAATCTAATAAGTGATTAATATTTAGGGTAATTCTCATGGAGATAAATTACATTCTTATATTGTTTCTCCTTGTTCTTATTTGTTTGGTTGTCTACTTGTTATAGAGTTCTTTGTTAAGTTTTAGGGAAAACAAGGTAGCTTGAAATTTTAAATTTCTATTTAACATACTGATAAGAGATGAAAATGGGGTGATGTTTACTCTTTTGCAGTGTCATCATATGCATAAAGATATATTTACCAAATAATTATCGTGGCTTTGTTATTGATGACTTTTTAAAAACATAAATGTTCAAGATGAAAGTATTTTTTTATAATTTATTTTTTTGAAAGCAGAGAGAGAGAGAGAGGAGAGACAGAGAATAGGCTTGCCAGGGCCTCCAGTCAATGTAAACAAACTCCAGATGCATGCACCACCTATGCATCTGGCTTTATGCGGGCACTGGGGACTCAAACTCTGTTTGTCAGGCTCTTGAGGCAAATGCCTTAACCGCTGAGCTATCTCTTCAGCCCCAAGATGGAAGTATTTTTAAAAATATGTTTTATTTATTTATTTGTGTGAGAGAGAGACAGTGAGTGCACCAGGGCCTCTAGCCACTGCAAACAAACTCCAGATGCATGCACCATTTTATGCATCTTGTTTTACATGGCACTGGGGAATCAAACTGGAGTTATTAGGTTTTGCAGGTGAGGGCCTTAACCGCTGAGCCAGCTCTTTAGCCCATGTTTTTTCATGTTAGTTTAAGGCATTCTCCTGCTAATTATCCAGTTTAGATAGTGAGCAGGTGGATTGTTATGCTTTTGGGTATGCTCTCTTTATTCTGCCTGTTTTGTTTTTCTTTTTGGGGGGTTTGTTTGGTTGTTGTTTTTTTTGTTTGTTTGTTGTTGTTGTTTTGATGCTTACCTAGAATTCTCTATGTAGTCTCAGGCTAGCTTCAAACTCATGACACTCCTACCTCTGCCTCCCAAGTGCTGTGATTAAAAGCATGTTTCACCATGCCCGGCTTCTTTTAGGTTTTTAAAATGAAGCTGAATATGATTTTTTAAATTATTTTTATTTTATATATTTGCAAGCAGAGAGAGACAGACACAGAGAAAGACAGAGAGAGAATGGGTGCACCAGGGCCTCTAGCTACTACAAACCAACTCCAGATGCATACACCCCTTTGTGCATCTTACTTTTATGTGGGCACTGGGGAATCGAATTCAGAACGTTAGGTTTTGCAGACAAGCACCTTAACCACTGAGCCATTGCTCCAGCCCTGAGTATGATTTCTTGATCATCAATTTGTTGTATCACTTGTGTTGTGGTCAGCTTTCTTTTTTTTTTTTTTTTTTAATTTATTGTCCATAATGAGTTACAACATTTAGTGGGCAAACAATGAGTTGTTATCCCCAATTCCCAGCTGCCCTCCCCGCCCCTCTCCACTGGATAACCACCTCCATGGGTCGTCTGGATCAGTCCTTGTGACAGGGGACCATGGATAGCCTAGTATTCAGCCAGGTTCTCCTGGCCATGCCCCTGGATAATCTCCTCCACCACGGCTCTTACAATCTTTCTGCCCCCTCTTCCGCATAGTTCCCTGAGTCATGGTGGATGAGTATTAAGGCTGCTTTAAGGTTGTGAGCTTAGGGGTCTTTGTGTCGAAATCATTGGTTTCTGTCTCACTGGCTTATCCTGTGTTGATTTAATGGCTGTGGCTGTGGGCCCCTTGTTCATCCCGTCATTCTCTGCGGGTGGTCAGCTTTCTTGTTGCTAAGACAAAGAACCCAACCAGAGGTAGCTGGTGGGAGGAATGGATTTATTTTGGCTTATAGACTTGAGGGGAATCTCCATCACAGCAAGGAAAATGATGGCATGTGCAGAGAGGGTGAACATCACCTCTACCACAGCACTGCAAATAGTGGCAGGAAGGTGTGCCAAACACTGGCAAGGGGAGGCTGGCTATAACACCCATAAGCGCGCCCCCAATAACCTCCAACAAGGGTCCAAAATTGCCATCACCTGAGGATCAAGCATTCAGATGCGTGTGTTTGAGGGGGACCACCTGGATCAAACCATCACAACTTGTGTTTGGTCTATTCCATTAGCACAATTAAACAGATCCTAAGTGACTTTTTTTTTTTTTCTCTTTGAAAGGAGAACCAGTGTTCAATGGACTTGAAAAGCAAGTTGAATACAAGTAAGCAAGCAGAAAATGGACAGCCAGAATCACAAAACAAAGTCCCAGCTGAGGACCTTACATTATCATTCAGGTAATGAAAAGGGTACTTTTACAGTCGTATTTAACTACATATAAAAATAATTTTTTTTTTCGAGGTAGGGTCTTGCTCTAGTCCAGGCTGACCTAGAATTCACTATGTAGTCTCAGGGTGGCCTTGAACTCACAGAGATCCTCCTACCTCTGCCTTCCGAGTGCTGGGATTAAAGGCGTATGCCACCACGCCCAGCCAAAAAAAAAATTATATTATCTTCTCATGCTCTATGTACCTTCATAAATTTGTTTTGATATTTAAAATACTTTATTTATAATGAGAAAAGAGTATTTTTTAAAATATATCTAGCAGTTATAAAACTTCTCTCTGAAGAAGGAATGGGGTAGAGCTGTAATCCCAGCACTGAAGAAGCTGAAGCAGGAGGATTATAAAATTCCAGGCTAGCCGGGAGTGGTGGTGCACATCTTTAATCCCAGCACTCGGGAGGCAGAGGTAGGAGGATTGCCGTGAATTCAAGGCCACCCTGAGACTACATAGTGAATTCCAGGTCAGCCTGGACTAGAGCGAGACCCTACCTCAAAAAACCAAAAATAAATAA
>PVHP010047067.1:0-13079 GCA_004024765.1 Zapus hudsonius
CACAACTTTGTGGACATACTAAAAAGCCCAGAACGGTAGACTGAGCTCTGTCAATTATATCTCAATTTAAGTAAAAAAGCTAAGCTAGATTTCATAACATCAAAGTGAAAATCAAAGCAAAAATGACTTTTTTCAAGGGAGGGTCTCATTGTAGCCTCAGACTGACCTCGAAGTGTCTCCTACCTCAGACTCCTCAGTGCTGCAAGGGAAGGAATATGGACCACCACACCCACCTAAGGACTGCAGAGACTAGAGGAACACTACACAGGGAAGACTCCACCATCAATTTACTCACAGGCACAAATCTTAGAATGTAGATGCTAACAGCTCAAAATGCACACAGCAAACCTGACAAAAATGGAAGTAAGCCCACAATAATAGTCATGTACTCATCTCAATAACCAGTGGAACTATGGGGTCTGGAGAGGTGGCTCAGCAGTTAAAGGCCCTTACTTTTAAAGCCTGTTGGCCTAGGTTTAATTCCAAAACCATCCACATAAAGCCACATACCAAAAGCAGTGTGTCTGAAATTTGCATGCCTAAGCACCCACATATATACACACATGCAAATAAATATTTTCCAAATAATTGAAGGAAGTAGCAAAAATCAGCAAAACTGCAGAACTAAATGCCCTGAAACTAGATGCATTTAACATTTATAGGACAAGCCACACTAATTGCAAAAATAAACACTTTACAAGTGCACATGAAACATTCACCATGTGGATTATATGCTGGAAGACAAAAAAAATCTCAATAAATTAAAAGTACTGAATGAAACAAAGCATGCTATCAGTTCATATATAAAAACTATTTTAGGGCTGGAGAGATGGCTCAGCGGTTAAGGCACTTGCCTCCAGTGCCTAAGGCTCCTGGTTCAATTCCCCAGTACCCACATAAGCCAGACCCACAAGGTGGTGGCCCTGGTGCTCTCTCTCTATCTCTTTCTCTCTCTCTGTATCTCTCTGCTTGAAAATGAATAAAGAAAATATTTTTTTAAAAAACTATTTTAAAAATATGCAACAGTAGAAAACTGTCAGTGTTTGGAAATGAAACAACAGAATTATAAATATTCTAGATAAAAGGAAAGTTTTAAAAATTAGAAACCAGGCTGAAGAGATGCTTAGTGGTTAAGGTTCTTGCCTACAAAACCTAATTACCCAAGTTCAATTTCCCAGTACCCACGTAAAGCCAGATGCACCAATGGGGCGCATGCATCTGGAGTTCATTCACTTCAGCAAGAGGCCCTGGAGTGCTCATATGTGCGCTCTCTCTCTCTCTCTCTCTCTCTCTCTCTCTCTCTCTCTCTCTCTCTCTCTCTCCCCTCGTAAATAAATAAAAATACTATAAAAATTAGAAACTGGGATGGGGAGATGGCTTAGCGGTTAAGGCATTTGCCTACAAAGCAGAAGGACCAGAGTTCGGTTCCTGAGTACTCACATAAAGCCAGATGCACAAAGTGGTGCATGTGTCTGGAGTTCATTTGCCCTGGCATGACCACTCTCTCTCTCTCTGTTCTGTCTCTCTCTCTCAAGTAAATAAACAAAATTAAAACATTAGAAACCATGTTTGATAAAATAAAAAGAGAAATATATTTCAAAGTGTGGGATACAGAAGTGCTTATAGATACATTTATACCATTCATAGCACTTAATATTGACATCAGAGAACACTTAAATCAATAACCTAAGCTTCTACCTCAAGTTTTATTTTATTTTTTTTATTTATTCATTTTCAAGCAGAGAAAGAGAGAGAGAGAGAGAGAGAGAGAGAGAGAGAGAGAGAATGAGAATGCACCAGGGCCACCACCTTGTGGGCCTGGCCAATGTTGGTTCTGGGGAATTGAACCCGGGGCCTTAGGCACTGGAGGCAAGTGCCTTAACCGCTGAGCCATTTCTCCAGCCCTACCTCAAGTTTTTAAAAAAGAAGCAAAATGAATTAAAAGCCATGAGGGCACGTGCCTGTAAATCCTAGTACTTGGATGGTTGAGGCAGGCTTGCAGTGGTTCATGTCCAGTCTGGGCTACACAATGAGTTCCAAGCCAGCCTGAGCTACAGAATGAGACTCAATCTCAAAAAAAACTAAGCAAATGAATGAGTATATAAGCAAACGCATAAACATTGTTTAAGTGTGTGCATTTGCACGTGTGCAGGTGCATGTGTGTGTGCATGAAGTCAGAGAACAATGTTGGGAGTTATCCCCAAGAGAGCTATCTCCATTGAGACATGGTCTCTCACTACGCTAGACTAGCTGACCAGGGCTCCCCAGCCTCCATCTCCCCGGCACTGACATTATAGGTGCTTCTCACCACACCTGAGGTTCTCATGTTTGTAAGACAAGCACTTTACTGACCACGCCATCTCCTCAGCTCTATTAATGATTATTGTTGGGTGCAAAATTAGGATAGAAGTCAGGCACGGTGGTGGACATTGTTCATTTCAGCTCTCAGGAGACTGAGGTAGGAGGATCACTGTGAGTTCTAGGCCATTGCCGGGCGTGGTGGCGCACGCCTTTAATCCCTGCACTTGGGAGGCAGAGGTAGGAGGATCACCATGAGTTCAAGGCCACCCTGAGACTACATAGTGAATTCCAGGTCAGCCTGGGCTAAAAGTGAGACCCTACCTCGAAAAACAAAAAACAAACAAAGAAAAATGGGAGTTCAAGGCCATCATGGAGCTACAAAGTGAATTCCAAGTCAGCCTGGGCTAGAGTGAGACCCTACCTTGAGAAAAAATAAAAATGTTATCATTCACCATTAAGTAACCTAATATATTTAAATCATCACAGCATTTTTGTGATAAAATCATTTCATATTTCTCCCATTGTATTATAATACATTAAGAAAGAAATTTATGGGAGCTGGAGAGATGGCTCAGCGGTTATGGCACTTGCCTGCCAAACCTAAGGACCTGGATTTGATTCTCCAGTACCCATGTAAAGCTAGATGCACAAGATGGCATATGCATCTGGAGTGTGTGTTTGCAGTAGCTCAAGGCCCTGGTGCACTAATTCTATCGGTCTCTCTCAACTCATAAATAAATAAATTTTTTAAAAAAGAAATTTGGTGTTTAAGATGCACAATAAATGCTTCTTTATTTCTTTTTTTATATCTTTTTTTTAATATTTATTTGCAAGGAGAGAGAGAGAGAGAGAGAGAGAGAGAGAGAGAGAGAGAGAGAGAGAGAGAGCTGGGTGTGGTGGCACACACCTTTAATCCCAGCACTCAGGAGGCAGAGGTAGGAGGACTGCTGTTGAGTTTGAGACCATCCTGAGACCACATAGTGAATTCCAGGTCAGCCTGGGCTAGTGAGACCATAACTCAAAAAACAAAAACAAACAAACAAAAAACAAAGAAAAGGGGAGAGACAGGCATGTAGTTGCAGGGGGGCCTTGAATTCACAGTGACCCTCCTATCTGAGAAATGGCCCAGTGGTTAAAGGTGCTTACTTGCAAAGCCTGATGGCATAGGTTCATTTCCCCAATACTCATGTAAAGCCAGATCACAAAGTGGTGTCTGGAGTTCTTTTGCAGTGGCAGGAGGCCCAGCACGCCCATACTCCCTCTTTCACTCTGTCCCTCAAATAAAGTGTACAGCTCCCAGCTCTCGGGAGGCAGAGATAGGATCACTGTGAGTTTAAGGTCAGCCTGGGACTACAGAGTGAATTCCATGTCAGCCTGGGCCAGAGTAAGATCCTACCTCAAAAAAAAGGGAGGATGCTGATGACCACTAAGGTAACACAAGACACCATAGTACTGAGAAGAAATGAAGTGGAGTGTTCAGCACTGGGGCATTTCTATCACACTTCCCGAGGCTCAGGGTCTATTGTGGAAGTGACAGAAAGATTGTAAGAGCCAAAGGAAGGGGAGTACTGCTTACAATGCAAACTTCCAAACACAAAACAGCCTTGATATTCATGACTTCACAGTGCCTGATAATACCTATACATAATAGGAGGAAAAAATGATACAGAAAAAAAACAGAGACTGAGGGGGAAAAAGATATAAGGAAGGGTGGGGAAGGAATCATTATGGTTTATGGTCTCTAATTATGGAAGCTATCAATAAAGTTTTTTAAAAATGTTTTTAAAAAGGGAGTGAGGGAAAAGGGAGAGAAAAAAAGGGAGGGAAGGGAGCTGGAGAGATTGTTCAGCAGTTGAAGGGGCCTGACAGCCCAGGTTTGATTCCCCAGTACCCACGTAAAGCCAGTTGCATGAAGTGACACATGCATCTGAAGGTCATTTGCAGTAGCAAACGGCCCTGGTATTCCCCTCTCTCTCTCTCTCTCTCTCTCTCTCTCTCTCTCTCTCTCTCTCTCTCTCTCTCTCTCTCTCTCTCTCTCCTTGCAAATAAAATGTTCTTTAAAAAAGAAATTTATTGTGCTTCTCCAATACCAAATCTGTATTAGTCAGTCAGTGCTTTCTAGAAAGACAAAACCAGTATATGTACACAGATATGAGAGAGGATTTATCGAGAGAACTGGCTCACATTTATGGCTGAGGAGTCCTACAACAAGCTGTCTACAAGCTAGAGCTAAGGATGCCAGAGTATAGCTTAGCTCAAACCCAAAGGCCTCAAAACACATGAAGCTAATACTTTAGTTTGAGCTGAAAGTCTGTGGACCCAGTGGTGTAAACCCCAGAGTCAAAAGGCTAGGAGTCCTGATGTCCACTGAAGTGGTTCACATATATGATGTCATAGACTCAGGCTGGAATCTTGAGTCTCCGGTGGGTAGAGCCCTAATGAGGAAGAGGTGTCACTGGGGACAGATCTTGGAGTCCAGCCCTAAGTCCAGCCCTAAAGTGTAAGGAGGACATTTTGGAGCTTTGGTTTTCTGTGGTTTTAGGTGCTAGCAGTTTGGTAAGGTCTCTCTGCTATGCTCTATGGAAATGATCCAGCTTTTTTCATCACTGATGGTGTTCCCTTGGAATTTGTAAGCCTGAGATAAACCCTTTCCTCCAAAAGGTGCTTCTGGGGTGGATGTTTGTCCTAGGAACTGGTAGCTGACTGCAACATCCACCATAGCAGAAAACCTGTCCTAGCTTTCAGATACCAATTTACCTTCAATATTTGTCCTCTATGGGTCATGACCTACTGGCTGGTACCCATCCATAGTGAAGGGACTCTTCCCGATCCAATCCATCCACATTTACACCTTACTGTCCTCTGGAAACCACCTTGCAGACAACACCCCAAACAATGCTTTTCATGTTTCTCAGTGGTCACTGCACCTGACATGAGTGTACCATCAGACACACGAATGTGGACGATCCATTCCTTCCTCAGAAATCAGCTTTCCAGCCTTTCTTTTCAATAGGAATTAAGGCTTGCAGAATTTTGGCTTCCAATATTTCAAAATTTGAGATTTTACTCATTCAGGATTATGATTTCTGGATTTTAAATTATAGAGGTTTTGATGATTTGGTACTATAGCTCCATTCTCTCACAATTCATGCAGCTTCTCTTTCATACCCCATGACTATCAAAACCATTTGCTGCTTCATATTTAGACAGCCAGTCATCCCACTAGAAGCGTTTTCTAAGCTTTCATTTTAAGATCTGGATCAGGGGCTGGAGAGATGGCTCAACGGTTAAGGTTCTTGCCTGCAAAGCCTAAAAACCAGGGCTTAACTCTCCAATACCCACATAAAGCCAGATTCACGAAGTGGCACATGCATCTGGAGTTTGTTTGCAATGGCTAGAGGTCCTGGTGCATCTCTGTCTCTCTTCTCTCTTTGGTTACAAATAAATAAATTTTTAAAAAAATAGCTCAAACACGTGAATACTAAAAGTACCAACAAGTTCAACCAAGAAAACACCATTTCCAGTTCCGATATCAAGCACTGAAGCATCCAAAGGAATCCTGTGTTTCTGCATCCACCGTATTAGCCGGTTCATACTCTCTTCTCCGAACCTGCTAGAACAGAATTAGTTACAAATAACAGATAGACAGCAAACATTACTACTATAATTCCACTTAAACTGCATATACCATATGCTCACTTAAGTCTTTTTGAAGATGAGAAATAATATTTATGACTGACTAGGTTTTATTTCTATTGTTATTTAGGAGAAAATATCTCTAAAAATGTAACACCCTGGGTCAACAGATAGATTCTACATCAGCATTAGTCCTTAAAAATGTCCTAACCCCCCCCAAAAAAAAAGTCTGAACAACAGCTGTCTTGGACATCAACACATGTTGATAGTTGGGAATTTTATTGCTTATGGAAAAGTGGCACTAGGCATAGTGGCACACCCCTTTAATCCCAGCACTCAGGAGAAAGAGGTAGGAGAAACGCCATGAGTTCGTGCTAGCCTGGGACTACAGAGATAATTATGAGTCAGTCTGAGCTAAAGTGAAACCCTACCTTGAAAAACAACAACAAAAAAGAAAGAAAAATGGCAACTAAAGAATGAAATTTATTTCCTAATACTCTGAACAATTTAAAGTCAGGCCATTAAAAAAGAAGAGACGGCTCAGCAGTTAAAGTGCTTGCTTGCAAAGCCTGATGACCTGGGTTCAATTCCCCAGAACACATGTAAAGCCAGATGCACAAAGTGGCACATGGGTCTGGAGTTCATTTGCAGTGGTGAGAGGCCCTGACATGCCCATACTCACTTACTCATTCCCCTTCTCTCTCTCCTTCCTTCCCTCCCTCCCTGCAAATAAATAAATAAATAATTTTAAATTAAAAAAAGAAGAGAACCGGGCATGGCGGCGCACGCCTTTAATCCCAGCACTCAGGCAGAGGTAGGAGGATCGCTGTGAGTTCGAGGCCACCCTGAGACTACTAGTGAATTCCAGGTCAGCCTGGGCTAGAGTGAGACCCTACCTCGAAAAACCAAAAAAAAAAAAAAAAAAAAAGAGAGAGATACTTTAAATCTACCTATTTAAGCCAGAACTTAAGGACTCTCAAACACTTCAGGCTGTCTTTGGTATAATTACACATATATAGATATGTATACAGCATCTGAATAACAAAGGAACTTTTTCTCTAACTCACCAGATTTCTCCTGTATCTCCATATTCTTGGAACATTTGCAGTTCTCTCTCATAGACTGCATCCCAACTATATAAACAAGAGTCTAGAGTTAGGAGTGTGCTTGTTGGCTTCTGGAGGTGCTGTCTCTGTCTCTGGATCTGTGAAAGGGAGCCAGCCTATTTTCCTTAACTTCCCCTGGGTCTGTTACCTCAATAAATATTTTCCTCCCCCCCCAAAAAAAAAACAAAACAAATAAGAGTCTAGAATTAAAATGCACTATGAACCAAGTGGATGGTTCTAATATACTCCTAAGCTACTTATGAGAGGTTTAAAACATTAGCGTTATGAGTAAGTGCACATCCTGCTATTTTATTTATTTATTTATTTATTTATTTATTTATTTAGGGTCTCACTCTAACACAGGCTGACCTGGAATTCACTATGGAATCTCAGGCTGGCCTCAAACTCACAGTGCTGGGATTAAAGGCATGCACCACCATGCCAGCCCCTTCTATTTTTTTTTAAACATTCTTGGGTTAAAATAAAAAGTATGGGGGCTGGAGAGATGGCTCAGCGGTTAAGGCACTTGCCTCTGGTGCCTAAGGCCCCGGGTTCAATTCCCCAGTACCCATATGTCAGACCCACAAGGTGGTGGCCCTGGTGCGCGCGCGCTCTCTCTCTCTCTCTCTCTCTCTCTCTCTCTCTCTCTCTCTCTCTCTGCTTGAAAATGAATAAATAAAATATTTTTAAAAAATAAAAATAAATAAAAAATAAATAAAAAGTATGGGAAAGCAGAATAAATAATGCACATAGAAGACCTGATGCATAACTTGCATATATTTTTAGCTTAAAAAATACAGAGGCAAGTGTCCAAGGATCACTAAGTCCCAGATCCAAGTCAAACCTTGACTGTACAACATGTTACTCCATATCTGGTCTTCAATGTGCACATACAAATTTCTCTACCATGGGCTGGTGAGATGGCTCAGTGGTTAAGGCACTTGCCTCCAGTGTCTAAGGCACCGGGTTCAATTCCCCAGGACCCACATATCCCAGACCCACAAGGTGGTGGCCCTGGTGCGCTCTTGCGCGCGCTCTCTCTCTCTCCTCTCTCTCTCTCTCTCTCTCTCTCTCTCTCTCTCTCTCTCTCTCTCTCTCTCTCTCCTCTCTCTCTCTCTCTCTCTCTCATCTCTCTGCTTGAAAATGAATAAATAAAATATTTTTTAAAAAAAATTCTCTACCAGTTCAGTACAATGGTGCTCACAAGGAAACCCAGCAAAGATAAAACTTCAGATTTAAGTGCTAGTCTGTCTCCTGCCTTGCTTCTGCCTCTCATCTTCTAGCTCTCAATGAAATTTCCTCTGAAACCTAATTCTGCTTTCTCCCCCTGCTTCAACTCTACACCCCCTGAGCCCTCTTCCTCACACCTCCCCCGTTTCCCCCTCATCCTAATCACTGTTCCTCACTTTCACTTATCTGTCCCCTAATCCATTCATTTCTGAGCGCCTGTTTGGGGGTCCATTTTCTCTTTATCCAAAGGCTCCCTACTGTCTCCCCTCTCCCTTGCCCTTGAAGGCTGCAGAGTTACATACAGCTCCCCAGGCCCCCTCCCCCAGGGCTATAGTGAGCCCCCCAAGCCTGCTGGGGTGCAAGACCCCTGCCACAGGCATCCAAGGGCTTCAACCCCCTGAACAAAAGATAACTGCTGGGAACCCCTCCCCTTCAGACCCCCAAGGCGGCCTCCAGCCGTCCCCCATCCCGTCCGTGGGGAGGGTCTTCGCTTCACCCCCTTTCCGGGCCCAGGCCGCCAGGGCCGCTCATCCTCCACCCTCCCCGCGACACCCACTGCTCTCGGGTGCCCAGCGCCGACGGGACGAAGCCATCCTCGGCCGGACTGCCCCCTCGAGCCCGCGCGGCGACCCCCGCGCAGCCGCCGCCGCCAGCGCCCGCACTCATCTCGCTCCGCGCCCCGGCGGGCCGAAGGGGCCGCCATAGAGACGCGGCGCGGACAGAGGGGACGCACGGGCCTGGCAGCTCTAGGCGGCGGGAGGTCTTCCGTCTCTACTGCTCCAGGCCCGGCCTGGGGAGGCCCGGGCGGGGCTGCAGCCGCGGGTCTTTGATCTGCGCAGGCGTGGTGCCCGTCAGCCTACGTTAAAGACACCCCGTTTCTTCTCCGGCTCTGAAGAGAGCCTATTTGGGACCGTTGTTTGTAAGTCACCGTTCGCAGGATTGTGTTTCAGGAAACGGCTGGCAGCTCAGCCCGTCGGGGAAGTGGGTGGACAGTCCATCGCGCACTGGCTTCCTCACTTGTAGCTGGGATTCTGGAAAATTCTGCCCTCTCCTGACTTGATGTCACCCACAGATACGGGAGTTTACGCCCAGGGAAATGCAGGTCCAGGACACCCCCTGCACACACACGCCCCAGCACACACCCCAGCACGCACACCCTAACACAAACACACCAGCACACACACACACAGCAGTACCTGCACACCAATACATGCACACACCAGCACACGTGCACATCAGCACACAAGCACATGAACACACCAGCACACACACCCCCAAGCACACACCAGCACACCAGCACGGAGCTCAGTGATGGGACTGAAGCTCATGTGGGTCCAGCTCTCTTCCGGACCTGGCCTTGCCGAGTCCACCTCTACAGAGATGAATGGACGGTCACTCATTCACAAGACTGCTCCACAGGTGAACCTGAGATGCCTTCTACCTGTAGGTCTGACTGGCTCTCAGGTACACAATGTAGTTTTTTAGGGCCCCAAAGGTGTTCTCTGTAGTAAGATTGAATACTCACGGTCCAATGTCATACACCCCCTGGCAAGGCTGCCTTCCAACCAAAATTTGTTTCCTAGGCTACCTTTCTGTTGATTCTGCAGACAAGTCCCTTGAGGTAAATTCGTCAACAGTTACCCTCCCAGTGAGCAGGTCATCTCCTCCCATATGTAGTGTTCCAAGATCTCTGGCCACCCCTGGGAATAGGGTGAAGTCAAGGCAGATGAAAATCCAAGTACGTAGTGATTAAAGAACTCGAGAACGAGCTTAGGTAACCTTGTTACACAGCAATAAAACCACCGGAAACCAGGACCAATTAGTGCTGCCTGGGCAAATAGCTCTTGGATCTTTCTAGATGCTAGAAGAAGCAAGCTTGAGTGTGACTGAGTGGGCCTTAAGAAAGCTTTAGGCTCTAATTAAGAAGCACCCATGACAGATAAGCCCATTTCCAACCTGGTACCTTGCCAACACTTAAGATGTCTCTGCCACGTGTGATGAAAGCTATAAACAGTTGTTGGTATGGAGCCCTGGGGGGTGAAAAAACCAACATGGTTTATAATGAGTTCCTTCCCTGGCTCCAGGCAGGATTACTCTGGTTAGTCCTGAGGGCTGTGGGAGCACTACCTCTGTCACCCAGGGAAACAGGATTCTTGGCAGAGGGAGGAGAAGTTCCATTAAGCGACCTGCACATCACCAAGGAGAAGCAGGCTGTGCAAGGAATGTGATCCCTCCCACTGGGTACCAGTTAGATGAGGTAGGAGGGGCCTGCCAGCACTTGGAGTTTCTAGTTTCTTTTTGGTTACTGATTGCTGCAGACCGGCACACGATACTCACCCACAACTCCTCTGTAACTGTGCTCCCCAGTGTTCTCAAGCACTTCCTAATTGGCAAATCCAAGATCAAGGACAGGACTTGCCCTTCCTTGACCACCAAATCAGTGCCTTCTTACCTTCCCTCCACCCTGATGTGAGCTTTGAAAACGAGGCCCTCGGCACCAGTTCTGGAGTTCAAATCCCAGGGTTGTTTTTTGTTTGTTTGTTTGTTTGTTTGTTTGTTTGTATAGATTTGAGAGTGCAATGGCTTTCGTGTGGAGGACAGAGGACAACTTTGGGTTGGTCCTCTCCTGTCCACCTCATTGGAGGCAGGGTTTCTCACTGTGGATCCTTGTTCTTTGTTCTTTGCTGGGCTCTCCTTGAGCTTCCAGAAAGTCCTTCTGTCTCTGCCTCCTATCTTGTCATCAGCATGTTGAGATGACAGAAGTGGCCAGGTGTAGTAGTGGCACACACCTAAATCCCAGCACTCAGGAGACAGAGGTAGGAGAATCACCTTGAGTTCCAGGTCAGCCTGGGAGTGCAAAGTGAGTTCCAGATCAGCCTTAGCTAGAGTAAGACCCAACCTCAGAGAGAGAGAGACAGAGAGAGAGATATGACAGAAGCCTGCCATAGTTTCCAGCATTTTATGTGGGACCTGAGGGTTGAATTTGGATACTTCAGCTTGAGCTTCAAGAGCTTTATCCATTGAGCCACCTCCCCAGCCTGAAGCCAGCAAGTTTGAGCCTTAGCTTCATAGTGTGTGTGGTAGTTTGAATAATGTCCCCCAAAAGATTCAAAAGTTTATTATAATTGTAAATTGTCTCCAGCCAGTTCTGGCTGGAGGAGGTGTGTTACCTTGGCCAGATCCTAGGGTTCAGTCCTAAGGTGTTTCTGGAGTGGGTCTGGAATTCTAGCTATACATATGCAAAAAGCAGGCTGAGCTCAATCCTGGAGTTCCTCTTGTTTGCTAGTTTTGGAGTGTGCTTGCTTACTTGCTTCTGGAGGTGCTGTTTCTCTCTCTCTCTCTCTCTCTCTCTCTCTCTCTCTCTCTCTCTCTCTCTCTCTCTGCTTGCTTCTGTGAAAGGGGGCCAGCCTTTTTTTCCTTAACTTCCCCTGGATCTGTTAGTTTCAAAAAGTACTTTCCTCCCCCAAATTGTGCCTGGTTTGGAGATTCATCCCAGCGACGTGTGGCTGACTACGACAGTGTGTAAATGTGGACAAGTTCTTTAACTTCTCAAGGCCTCAGCTTGCCCATCTTACATAAAAACAAGAATAACAACAGCATCCACCACATAGAGCAGCTGGAGAGAAGGAATGAGCTCAGCCTAGTCAAGTCCCACCTGCCTGTCAGTAAATGTGAGCTCTGTTCTGTCAACCATAAAATGACGTTTAGACAGTTGTCAGGGAAATTGTTAAAACACTATGTAAAGAGATTAGAACAGGGGCTAGAGAGATGGCTTAGCAGTTGCAGCATTTTGCCTTCAAAGCAGAAGGACCCGAGTTCAATTCGCCAGTACCAACATAAAGCCAGATGCACAAGGTGGTGCATTGCTTTGTTTTGATACGTATTAGTATAATCTTAGCATCCATAATGTTTTTGACTTAAATCTTCATTTAATGATGTGATGGTTAAGTTTTGTTGTCTACTTGGGTGGGTCTCATTGGATGGTCACAGGAAGGCAGCCTCTCAATAGGGGCATGATGTAAGGAATCTCAGGGAAGCTAGAAATTAACATCCATCCTGGGAAAGCAGTGCAGGAAGGAAATTCCAGAGATGGGGGTTGCAAGACTCAGCCCCAAAGCTATATAAAGGGGAAAGAAATCTCTCTCTACCTTTGTCCCCTGCCTGTTGGCTCTTTTGCCTGTGTGGTATTGGTGATGCCCCTCCCCCTCTCCGCTTGGACCTGTGAAGGGTGGGGGGATGGCTAGCTTCTTTCACCATTATGGATCTGTAGCTTCAATAAATCCTTTCCTCCCATAACTGTGCCTGGTTTGGAGATTCATCCCAGCAGTGTGTGGCTACCACAGACATAGTGATCTACTTGAAGATCTTTTCTTGTCAATGCCTACAGACCTCTTATCTATTATACTACTTCATAATAATGGTGATAGAAATGACAGTTCGCCATCAGCAGGCTGTCATTGTCAGTGTGCTAAGAACTGTGCTAAATACATCCAATCTAGTTTTCAGTTACTCCTGAAATGCACATGTAAGATGACACAGATAAGCAAAGCAAGGTTCAGAGAAGTCGCTTCAAGTGACACAGTAGATGCTGGAGCTAGGAACTACTCATGGGGGTGCTCTATCACTGCATGCTTTACTGAAGGTTTCTGTGGGGAAAGCAGTTGAGAGAAGTTACATCACACAAAACCAAATTTCTTTCCTCAAAGTTCAGAATCTCACTGTAGCTACTCATCTCCGGTTCCTATTCTTTCTCCTTCCCTCAAATGAACATTACATCTGGTTTCCTAGGTAGCTGGTCAGATGTGG
>PVHP010047068.1:0-13043 GCA_004024765.1 Zapus hudsonius
GGCCTTGGTAAGGCGCCCTCACCGCAGCCATCAGAAGAGGCTCGAAGGTTCTTTCCCAAGTGAACCTTTTTTCCTCATGGCGGGAGCTCTCTTATGCTCTCTCCTCACTAGTGGCTAAAGATCTCTGTAGCTTCTCTTAAATGAAGTCTCCCACTATACCTTATCCTCTGGTGGTCTATAATTTTAATTCTTTAATTTTATATGACAAAAATCTGGGTACTCTTAAATTTTAAGCTGGCTGCTACAAGTACCCATAAAGGTCCACTGGTGGGAAAGCCGCCCACAAAGATGGGGACCGGAGCGCGCCCTCTACAGGTGGGGTGGAGAAACCTCATTGCCGCAGGCCCGAGACCTCAGCACTGAGATCCAATCCAGGGAGATTCTCATCAGGAAGCTGCCTTTCCAGAAGCTGGTGGGAGAGATCGACTGGGATTTCAAAACTGACTTCAGAGTGCAGCCATCGGTTTGCTTCAGTGATGCATTCATACCTGGTGGGGTTGTTTGAAGGCGCTAAGTAGAGTGCCTATGGCTTTTGTAGTAGAGTCTATAAAGTAGTTTCAGTTGTGACTTTCTTGTATGTTGCATGTGTCTATAAGCCATTCCGCCTTTCACTCAGGCTGAATAGGAAAAGTGACTGTTCACAGACCTCTGTGCTGTGGCTCAGGAGTCGCTAACACAGAGAAGGGGTGGGCCACGTTGCTCGCCTTTCATGATGCATGTTTCGGTGTTAATGACTTGTTGGGTAGCTAGTAAGGTACTACAATGGATAACTGTGTACAGGATTCTTTTGAAATAAAACCAGTTATGACTTGGGGGAAAAAAGGCTGAGGAGACTGCTCAAAAGTTAAAGGCACTCGCTTGCAAAGTCTGTCAGCCCAGGTTTGATTCCCCAGCATCCACATAAAGCCAGATGCAAAAAGGGGCTCATTCATCTAGTGTTCATTTGCAGTGGCAGGAGACCCTGGTGTGTGTGTGTACACACACATACAAATACACACACATACACACACATATGAGGCAGAAGTAGGAGGATCGCCGTGAGTGCAAGCCCACCCTGAGACTACATAGTGAATTCCAGGTCAGTCTGGACTAGAGTGAGACCCTACCTCGAAAAACCAAAAAAAAAAAAAAAAAAAAAAAAAAAAAAAAAAAAAAAAAAAAAAAAAAAAAAAAAAAAAAAAAAAAAAAAAAAAAGCACACATATAAATGAATGAATAAAACAAAAGGTGTAGGGTTGTGACTTGAAAGCTACCTCGTGTTTCTACTTGGACAAGCACATCTTTGAGAGGACCCGGAGGCCGGCTTTGCATTCTTCCAGGACAACAGGGCAGCGGGCAAGAAGAATGGAGCCCAGAAGCCACTCCACTCAGTCGCTCCTCTACACTCAAGCTCCACCCTGCACCATGAGGCTCCTCGTGAGCACTTCTCCCAACATGCCCAAGTTCTGTCCATTGATCACCCAAAAGAGCCTTTACTGGGCTCCCCTTGAGCCTGTGAGGACTGGGTGCCAAGCTGACTATCCCCTTCGGAGAGACCCAGGAAGAAGCCCTAGAGTCATTGGGGCCCTGTTGCGGTCAGCTTTCTGGCTACTGCACAGAAAGAACCCAAACAAAAGCGGCTTGTGGAGGAATGGGTTTATTTGGCTTACGGACTCAAGGGGAGACTCCATCCTGGCAGGGAAAACGATGGCATGAGCAGAGGGCTGGACATCACCTCTGCCACAGCACTGCAAACAGCGGCAGGAAGGTGTGCCAAATACTAGCAAGGCTTATAACCCCATAAGCCCACCCCCAACAACACAGCTTCATCGAGGTTGTAAAACCCAAACTGCCATCAGCTGAGGATCGATCTATCAGAACACATTCAATTGTTTGTGGGGGACACCTGGATCAAACCATGACAGGCCCAAAAGTGATCTAGAAGGCAGGAAGACACAAGTGACAATAGTCACAGCTCCTTAGTCAAGAGGGAGAAAGGCCAGAGCAGAGCTCCGTAAAGCACAGGGAAGAGGCCCCCACTGCCCCACCTGAGGGGGTCTCCAACCCCCAATGACACACACACCTGTCAAACAGTACAGTCAGTACAAGGCAGGCTTAGGAGAGAAAATAAAGCTGGGCCGGGGCAGTGGGAAAGAAAGGCAGAGGGGACTCAGTTCCAGCAGTCAGGAGGCCTTATTGGGAGGCATCAGGGAACATGAGAGTCAGGGCTCCAGGGAGGAAGAGCAAGTGCAGGCTTAGATGCAGGAGTAGCAGGGGAGGCTCCAGAATGAGAGCCAGAGTGCTAGAGAGGAGTCGCAGAGGTGTGGAGTGGGGCCCTCCTCCATGCCTGGGCTGGTGGCTGACTTCCAGCCAGGCCCAGCCCTGGCAAAAGGCCTGACTCAGCTTCACCCTGGAGCTGGCGAAACCGGATTTTTTTCCCCTCTGTGCCATCCTCAGTCACTGAGGAGGAGGTCAGGGCCTGTCTGGGCCTGTGACAGCTGCAGAGTTGGCAGACAGGAGCTGCAAGATTCTTCTCCCGGGCCCCGGGGTAGCCTGTCAGAGAGCACTGTGGGCTGACAAGCCTTGGTTAAGAGAGCAGTCTCTTGAGGTAGTGGGGTGGTGGCTGACAGCCTGATGTCTAAGTGCCCAAAGGGTCCCTGTGAGATGATGTTTGAGAACACCCAGTGTCAGAGCTGGGGGCGACATGCATTTTGGGTTCCATAAGCTCTAACTGCTGTTACTGCTGCTCCTTGTTCTTTTTTTGTTTGTTTTTCGAGGTAGGGTCTCGCTCTAGCCCAGGCTGACCTGGAATTCACTCTGTAGTCTCAGGGTGGCCTTGAAATCACAGCAATCCTCCTACCTCTGCCTCCCGAGTGCAGGGATTAAAGGCAGGCGCCACCACGCCTGGCTGCTCCTTGTTCTTAAGACCCTCTCCAAATTCACGGTGGCCCAGAAATCCTGCCCATCTCCTCAGCATTGCTGTGCCCTCTGCCCAGCAAGCTGCAAGGGAGTGGCAACCTGCAGAGGAATAGGAGAGAGGATGGGTGGGTCAGGAATGCTGGGATCATGTCCAGACATTCTTTTCCCCTTGTCTGCCTGTAAGCCAGGGTTGGTGACTATCAGGGGAAGGCAGAGAAGGCTTGTTTCACACTGGTAATGTCTACCATTACACTCCCAGAAGATGGTGCAGACTGGTCTAGGACTCATGGTGATCCTTCTACTTCTACCTCCCAAGTGCTGGGTTAATTATTATTTTTAAAAAATACCATCTTGGGGGCTGGGGAGATAGCTCAGCAGTTAAAGGTGCTTGCTTGCAAAGCCTCATGCCTTGGGTTCAGTTCCTCAGTATGAATGAAAAGCCAGATACACAAAGTAGCACATGCATCTGAAATTTGTTCATATTGTCCAGAGGCCCTGGCACACCCATATTCTCTCTCTCCTTGAAAATAAATAATGAAACTAAAAAAATAAAATAAAATAAAATAAAAAAAAAAAGAAAACTAGCACTCAAGAGACCCAGGTAGGAAGATTGCTGTGAATTCAAAGCCACTCTGAGACTACACAGTGAATGTGAGGTCAGCCTGGGCTAGAGCGAGACCTTACCCCAAAAAACCAAGCAAAACAAATAAAGGAGCATCTCACTGTTCCTCCCAGGCTGACCCTCCCTCCTCAGTCTCCTGAGTAGTTGGGACCACAGTTGGCCATCACCTCACCCAGCTAGATTGTCCTCTTGAGATGTGGGGTCCTGCTCCTCCTCAGTGCCTCGCTTTTCCAGGGTTTATGACTTCACCAGACTGCATTTGTTGGTCCTGTTCTGTGCCTTCTCCCCTCGCTTGCACATCATCTTCCTTAGGGCAGAGATTTTTCTGTTGTTTTGTTTTGTTTTTGCATCAAAGACTTTCTTGTAATAGAGATAGTGAGAAGAGACAGTGGAGAGAAAGTGAGAGAGATGGAAGAGAGAGAAAGAGTGAGAAAGAGAGAGAGAAGAAAGAGTGTGAGAGAGGTAGAAGAGACAGAAAGAATGAGAGAGTGAGAGAGAGCCGAGAAAAGAAGAGATTGCAAATACCTGTAGCAGGAGAGCCTGAAAGAGCAAGAACAGGATTTTTTTTTTCAATTTTTAAAACCTTTTTCAATATTTTTACTTATTTATTGGCAAGCAGAGAAAGATAAAGAGAAGAGAGACAGAGTGGGTGTGCCAGGGCCCCAGCTGCTACAAACAAGCTCCAGATGCATGAACCACTTTGAGGGTACTGGGGAATCAAATGAAGCCGGGCATGGTGGTGCACCGATGATCCCAGCACCTGGAAGCCTGGGCTAGAGTTTGAACCTGACTATAAATACATACATACATGCACGCATGCATGCATACACACATACATACACATACATACACATGCATACACATACATACATACACATACATATACATATACATACATACACATACAAACACATACATATACACATATACATGCATGCATACATACACACACATATACATACATACACATATACATACATACACATATACATACACATACACATACATACACATATACATACACACATACATACATACACATATACATACATACATACACACAAACAAGTGAGCTGGGCGTGGTGGCACACGCCTTTTATCACAGCACTTGGGAGGCAGAGGTAGGAGGATTGTCATGAGTTCAAAGCTACCCTTAGACTACATAGTGAATTCCAGGTGAGCCTGGGCTACAGCAATACCAAGACCATACCTTGAAAAAAACAAAACACAAACAAACAAAACAGAAGAGAGGTCATTGCTGAGCTGTCCTAGCAGTCAAATAAATTATGCTTCGAATGTGCTTGGAGCAGAACTCAGCACAAATCCAGTACTCAATGACATCAGGCAAGTTTTGTTACTATTAACAAAACTATTAAATGGACTGGAAGAAAAAAGAGAAGTTGGTGTTAAAGGAATCAAAAGATGGCCACCTCTGTGCCTATCTGAGTTAACTGCTCCCCGGGATTATTCTTTTTAGCCACATGGTGTGTGCTAGAAAAAACAACTAAACCTTGGTGCCTGATTCATCCTTCCTCCAGCATGGACTGAGGTCATGCTGAGAGCCTGGCCAGGGCTGGGCCCTGGAGATACCGCCAGGAGTCAGACAGCCCTGAGCCTCCCTCATAGCTCCTGCCTGGGGAAGGGAAAGCAAGGATCTTAGTCACCCATGTCACAGGTGATCCCAAGCAGGTGACACCCAATCTGAGTCAATTGGAGAGCAGGATAAGAATTTTCCAGAGAGCTGGGCGTGGTGGTTTACGCCTTTAATCCCAGCACTCAGGAGGCAGAGGCAGGAGGATCACCGTGAGTTCGAGGCCTTTAAGCGTTGAGCCATCTCCCCAGCCCTCAATACATGTTCTCTCCAGGCAAAAGTGTAGAAGCATCTGCTTGTGGGCCTGCTTGAATAACGGGCCCTGCTCATAGTGTGAGGAACACTGCCACTGAAAATGAAGAATGAGAGCCGGGCGTGGTGGTGCACGCCTTTAATCCCAGCACTTGGGAGGCAGAGGTAGGAGGATCGCCTTGAGTTCAAGGGCACCCTGAGACTACACAGTGAATTCCAGGTCAGCCTGGACTAGAGCGAGACCCTACCTCGGAAAACCAAAAAAAAAAAGAATGAGGAAGCTTGTTACTATTGCTAAGGTGGAATAGTGGTGGCTCATGCCTTTAATCCCAGCACTGGGGAGGCAGAGGTAGGAGGATCATCACCGTGAGTTCAAGGCCACCCTGAGACTACAGAGTGAATTCCAGGTCAGCCTGGGCTAGAGTGAGACCGTACCTTGGAAAAACAAAACAAAACAAAAAAAAAATTGCTAATATGGAAAGAGCTCCAAGATAGCCAGTCAGGTGACAGCAAGATGGGAACCCTGTTAGCAGTGTTTATGGGTAGAAACAGAGGAGGAAACTAAGACTGTATGATTTTTGTTTTTGTTTTTATTTGAACATGCACAGAGAAACTCTAGAACAGTGAATGAGAAGAAAGTCAAAGTGTTCAGGTTTCTGGCCTGGGCCACCAGACTGATGGTGATGGTGTCATTTTCTTTTCTGTTTATTTTATTGTTGCATTTGTGTGTGTGTGTGTGTGTGTGTGTGTGTGTGTGTGTGTGTGTGTGTGTGTGTGTGCATGCATACCCATGGCAGGGTTTCTTGCTGCTGCAAACAAATGCCCAACTGGCTTTATGTGGGTGTCTGGGGAGTTGAACAGAAGCGTAAGCCTTGAAAGCAAGCACCTTTTAACCAATGGACTATCTCTCCAGCCCCCATCCATGTTTGTTTTGTTTTTACCTTTATTTATTCATTTGCAGGAGACAGAGAATGGACATGCCAGGGCCTCCAGGCACTGCAAACCAACTCCAGATGCATGTGTCACTTTGTGCATCTGGCTTCATGTGGGTACTGGGGAACCAAACCCAGTCCTGAGGCTTTGCAGGCAAGTGTCTTAACTGCTGAGCCATCTCTCCAACTCCCATCCACATGATTTTTTTGTTTGTTTGTTCGTTTTTTGGTTTTTGTTTTTTCAAGGTAGGGTCTCACTCTAGTCCAGGCTGGCCTGGAACTCATATTAATCTCCTACCTCTGCCTCCCAAATTCTGAGATTAAAGGTTTGTGCCACCATGCCTGGCCCCATCTATAGTGTTTTGAGAAAAGGTCTCACTATATAAACAAGTCTGGCCTCAAATCCTGCTGCAGCCTCCCAAGTGCTGGAACTACAGGTGTGCACCACTGCAGGAGCATGTGGGACAGGTATGTGGAGATTCCCGTCCAGAAAGTTCTCTACAGGTATTGGAGGCTGGAGAGTTCTAGGTACTATGCCAGCCATGGGGGCGGGGAGGGGCACTAGTGCCAGCTTCCCACAAACTATGCCCTGCTTCCCACTAGACTTGGAAGAGGGAAGTCGCCACCAGCCACAGAGAAAGGAAGAGAAAGAGTGAAGGAGAAGTGGTGAAGCCATAACACGAAGGGAACTTGTGTGCCTGGTTTCATGGTACTCATCTTCCTCTCTGGGTGGTTTGCTAAGGGCTGAGGCCTAAGGGGAGAGCCAGGAGACAGCCACAGGGCCGCCCTGATGTCAGCTCGTAGGTATCACACAGTGGGAGCTGGTGGGATGCACAGTGACGAAGCTTGGTAGAAACAGACATGATACAAGGCCAGTCTTGAAGCTATGGTGCTAAGGAGCCATGTCCCAGGTGCCTGATGCCATGGATCAGGCAGCCAGAAAGGTTTCAAGGAGAGCCGCTAATGAGCTGTGACAAGCTGCCAATCAAAAAAAATTTTTTTTTCCAGGTAGGACCCAGGCTGAGCCATAATTCACTTTATGGCCCCAGATGGGCCTCGAACTCAGAGCGATCCTCCTACCTCTGCCTCCTGAGTGCTGGGATTAGAAGTGTGTGCCACCAAGCCTGACCAACCAAAATTTCAAATGGGGATAAATTCGAGGCCACCCTGAAGACTACATAGTGAATTCCAGGTCAGCCTGAGCTAGAGTGAGACCCTACCTCGAAACCCCCCCCCAAAAAAACCATTCAAATGAAAATAATCACCCATAAAAATCTATAAAAATGGTGCTACTAATGAGACCTTGGCTAAAAGCTTTCTCTATGCCATGCTTTGAGGCTTTTGTTTTTGGTTTTCGAGAGACTTTAAAAAAAATTCTGGGGCTGGAGAGATGGCTCAGCGGTTAAGGCACTTGCCTCCAGTGCCTAAGGCCCCCAGTTCAACTCCCCAGGACCCACATAAACCAGACCCACAAGGTGGTGGTCCTGGTGTTCTCTCTCTCTCTCTCTCTCTCTCTCTCTCTCTCTCTCTCTCTCTCTCTCTCTCTGTATTTCTCTGCTTGAAAATAAATAAACAAAATTTTTAAAAAATTCTGAGTCCATGGGCTGGAGAGATGGCTCAGTGGTTAGGGCACTTGCCTGTGAACCCTAATGACCTGGGTTTGAAAGGGAGACAGGTAGCATTAGAGCTGGAGAGATGGGTTAGTGGTTAAGGCGTTTGACTGCTAAGCATTAGGACCGGAGTTGATTCCCCAGTAAAGCCAAAGGCACCAGGTGGTGCATGTGTCTGGCTGGAGGCCTTGGCATGCTCATTCTCTCTCTGTTTCTGCCTCTTTCTCTCTCTCATTCTCTCTCAAATGAATAAATAAATAAAACATTTTTTAAAAGAAAGAAAGAGGTAGTTAGACAGAAAGACCCATAGGAGATATTAATCTTAATTCCTGTCTACCAGGTGGAGCATGGTTGTCCACAGCACCTGTTGCAGAGCTGGAGTGACTCAGGTGAGTGAGTTGTTCGAGCCCAGCTCCTTCCAGGTACTGTACCCAGGGGTGCTGACTGTCCCTGGACATTCAGCCCTGGACCCAAAATAAAAAGCTCACAAGGCTTTTTGTCTCCATGAAAAAAGAGTTAAGATCGTTGGTACACTGCCTCTTATGATCACTGAGAATCTTTTATTTGCTTATTTATTCGTTTATTTATTTAGTTAGTTTTTTCAAGGCAGGGGTTCAAGCTAGCCCAGGCTGCTCTATAACTCACTATAATCGTAGTTTTTTTTTTTCAGTGATAATAATTTTAATTATTTTTCAGGGAATCTTCCTGAAACATGAAGGATATTCTTTTTTTTTCTTTTGTCCATAATGAGTTACATTATTTAATGGGCAGTGATTTGTTATCCCCAGTTCTCCAATGCCCCTCTTTCCCATCCCCAATAAGCTGGATATCCTCCTCCGTGGGTCGTCTAGATCAGTCCTTGGGGCACTATACTCAGCCTTCTGGGTACTGGGATTAAAGGCATGAGCCACCACGCCCGGCTTATTTATTCATTTTCAATCAGCGAGAGAGAGAGAGAGAGAGAGAGAGAGAGAGAGAGAGAGAGAGAGAGAGAGAGAGAGAGAGAACCAGGGCCACTCTGGATCTCTGGATCTCGCTTATGTGGGTCCTGGGAAATGAACCGGGGCCTTAGGCACTGGAGGCAAGTGCCTTAACTGCTGAGCCATCCCATTTTTTGGTTTGTTTTTCAAGGTAGGGTCTCACTCTAGCCCAGGCTGACCTGGAATTCACTATGTAGTCTCAGGGTGGCCTTGAACTCACGGAGATCCTCCTACCTCTGCCTCCCCAGTGCTGGGATTAAGGATGTGAGCCAGCCACACCCAGCTTTTTTTTTTTTTAATAAGACATGTTCTCATATAGACTGGTCTGTCCTCAAACTTATGATGTAAGTGAGGATGACCTTGAATTACTGATCCTCCTGCCTCCACCTCCAGAGTGCCAGGATTAGGAGAATGTGCCACCACACCCACCTTGACAAACGTTTACACGTTTGTCTACCTCATATATTATTTCCAGTATGGAAAACAATAAAATGTTCGTTCTACTGGAGCTTTCACTTTCCCTGCCAATAATTCAGTTGCCTGTCAAGAACGAGAGCCGAGGAATGGGCGTCCTGGCCATAATCAACAAGCATATTGGGTTGCTGCTCCTTGGTGTCAGGACTGTTTATTTTTCCAGGGATATTAGACATCTTGACTCAGGAGTCCCCGGGGAATAATACCAAGGTTGGGTTTCACGTCTTCTGACCAGCACTGCTCTCTCCTGCTCTGTCCCACTGAGAGCTGCCTCCCTCCCCTTCCGGGCCCAGTGGCTTCTTCAGGACACAGCCTGTCCCTTTTATGCGACCACACTTCCCGTGACTCCCTCCTCCAAGAAGGCCATCTGAAGCTTTTCCATTCTTGGCCTTTGTTGACCCAAAAGCCCCAGCTCCTGCCCACCTGTTCTTCCCCCAGGTACAGCCCACACCCCCCCCAAGGGACAGTCCTTTCCCCTGAATACAATTCCCCTACCTCCCTCAGGGTGCCTGCCTTTCCCTCTCACCACAGCCAGTTCCTTCTTTCCTTCCTTCCTCTCATCTTTCTTTTTTATTGTCATTGTTTTTATTTATTTATTTTTAGTTTTTTGAGATAGGGTCTCACTCTAGCCCAGGCTGACCTGGAATTCACTCTGTAGTCTCAGGGTGGCCCTGTAGTCTCAGGGTGGCCTTGAACTCACAGCAATCCTTCTACCTCTGCCATCAGTGCTGGGATTAAAGGCGTGCGCCACCACACCCGGCTCATCTTTCTTTTTTATTATTGTCATTGTTTTTATTTTTTGAGGTTGGGTCTCCCTCTAGCCCAGAATGATGTGGAGTTTACTATATAGTCTCAGGCTGGCCTCCAACTCACAGCAATCCTCCTATATCCTGAGTGCTGGGAATAATCCTTTAAGGGCGTGTGCCTCAAGGTCAGACCTTTCTCTTCTGTCTTCCTCTTTCTTTCCCTCCTGTCTATCTTCCTTCCTTTCTTCTTTCCTTCTGTCCTTCCTTCCCTCTTTCTGATCTTTCCTTCCTTCACTTTCACCTCCCTCCTTCCCTTCCTTCCTGTCTTTCTTTGAGAAAGAGTCTCATATAGGCCAGGCTGGCCTTGAACTCCTGTTCCTCCTGCCCTGCCCCTCAGGTGCTGGGATTATAAGCCTAGACCATCCATGCCTGGCTTCTAGCAAGTCTTACAAGGATTTCCTCTGCAAAGCCTTCTTCAGTCCTGGCAGCGGCAGAATTAGCTGCTTCTGTGACATTTTGTGCCTTCTCTGGAGTAGATCTCATCAGGATCCACTTTTTTTTTTTTTTTTTTTTTTTTTTTTTGGTTTTTCAAGGTAGGGTCTCGCTCTAGCCCAGGCTGACCTGGAATTCACTCTGTATTCTCAAGCTGGTCTCGAACTCACGGCGATCCTCCTACCTCTGCCTCCCGAGTGCTGGGATTAAAGGTGTGCGCCACCACGCCCGGCTGTTGTTTTTTGAGGCAGGGTCTCACTCTAGTCCAGGCTGACCTGGAACTGGCTCTGTAGCCTCAAGCTGGCCTTGAACTCATTCTGTAGCCCAAACCAATTACTGGCATTATAGACATGAGCCATCATATCTGTCACCAGAATGCTTCTAAATTTCCCCAAAGCACAAAACTAGGAAGTAGATGAAGGAGAATTTGAATCCAGGTCATCCGGGGCTCGCTCGGAGCATGGCTCAGTGCTAGAGTGCTTGTCTAGCAAGCACGAGGCCCTGAGTTCAATCCCCAGTACTGCGAAACAAAACAAAACAAAAACTTCATCCAGCCGGGCAGAGGTAGGAGGATCGCTGTGAGTTCAAGGCCACCCTGAGAATTCAGAGTGAATTCCAGGTCCGCCTGGGCTGGAACAAGACCCTACCTTGAAAAACAAAAGAACTGAATGCAGGCCATCTGGTTGCAGGGCCCAGCCCTCGCCCACATCATGAAGAAAATGAGAACCAATGCCCAGCAGCCCAGGCCTGCCTTGGGCCAGGCTCGCCTTCCTCAGGAGACACAATCCCATGCCAGCCTGCAGTGAACTGACCAAGAGCAAGGCCAAGGTCTACTAATAAAGCATTCTTAGCGAATAAATTTTAATAAAGGCTCATTGTTCTTCTCTGCCCTGAGAAGCCACCCCACTTCCTGCTGCCCCCTGGGGAGGTTCCATTCTGAGAAGGGTGAGCTGAATGAAGAATCTCTGGAGCTGCTTCAGAAACAAAAGATCTTAAAGGGCCAGACTTGTTGCCAGACCTCTCAGACAGGGTCACTGTTCTTGGTGGTGGGCATAATAGAAGGTTCCAAACCCTGATACATGAATATCATCCAGGTACTCTATATTTATTTTCAGTTATTTATTTGAAAGCAGAGAGAGAGAGAGAGAAGCAAGACAGAGAAAATGGGCATGCCAAGGCCTTTAGCCACTGCGCCATCTCTCCAGGCCAGACCCAGGACTCTTGATGAAGATATTTATCCAAAAGACCTTCTGTACAATTCTTTAAGGCCGCCTAGGTGAACTAGGCACTGTGCTGCATGACTTGGGAAGTGGAGCCGGGAGACTCAGGAGTTCAAGGTCATTCAAGGAGGGCTGGTGAGATGGCTCAGAGGTTAAGGCACTTGCCTCCAGTGCCTAAGGCCCCGGGTTCAATTCGCCAGACCCACAAGGTGGTGGCCCTGGTGCTCTCTGTCTCTCTCTCTCCTTGAAAATGAATAAATAAAATATTTTTTTAAAAAAGATCATTCAAGGAGAGCCAGGGCTATATGAGAGCCTGTCTCAAAAAAAATTAAATTAAATAAAAAATAAATAAAGAGAAGAATCAATCAGGAGTGGTGGAACACACCTCTAATACTAGTACATGGGAGGTGTGACAGAAAAATCAGGAGTTCAATGCTAGTCTAGGCTACATGAGGCCTAGTCTCAAAAAATAACAAATAGGGTTGGGGAGATGGCTCAGTGGTTAAAGGCTCTTGCTTGCAAAGCCTGTGGTTCAGGTTCAAATTCTCCAGTATCCAATTAAAGCCAGATGTACAAAGTGGCACGTGCATCTGGAATTTGTTGGCAGTGACAAAAGGCCCTGGTGCGCCATTCTCTTTCTCTTTCTCCCTCTTTCTCTCTCTCTTCTCACTAATAAATAGAATTAGGACTGGAGGAGTGACTCAGCAGTTAAAGGCGTTTGCTTGTAAAGCCTAAAGGCCTGGGGTTAACTCCCCAGCACCTATGTAAAGCCAGATGCACAAAGTAGCCCTTCTGTCTGGAGTTCATTTTGCAGTGGCAAGAGGTATACCCATTCTCTCTCCCTTTCTGTCTCACTTTAAATAAATAAATAGTTTAAAACAACAAATAAATAGCCTGGTGTTGTGGTGCATGCCTTTAATCTCAGCACTCAGGAGGCAGAAGTAGGAGGATCATTATGAGTTTGAGGCCAGCCTGAGACTACAGAGTGAATTCCAGGTCAGCCTGGGCTAGAGGGAGACCCTACCTCGAAAATTAAATAAATAATAAAGTAGCAGGGCATTGTGGTTCATGCCTGTTGTTCTAGACTTGAGAAGTGGAGGCTGGATGATCAGGAGTTTAAGGCCAGTCTCAGCAACATGGCAAGTTTGAAGCCAGTGAGACTGAGGTAAATAAATAAAGGCTATTGAGGAGCTGTATTTGTTTTTTTTTTTTTTTCATATTTTGGTT
>PVHP010047069.1:0-13020 GCA_004024765.1 Zapus hudsonius
AACAATTATTTTTCTAAAATTTAACTTAGATTTATTGAAGAAGGAAACATATTTATTAGAAAAAAGTTGAAATGTGAGTGTGGTTGCTCACTATTCAAACCTAGCCTGGGCTACAGAGTTCCAGGTCAGTCTAGGGTAGAATGAGAGCCTGCCTTTAAACAAAAACCAAAAAAAGCTAGGTATAGTGATGTATGTTTTCAATTCCAGCCCTTGAGGCTGAGGCAGGAGAACTAGGAATTTGAAAACAGCCTAAACTCATGGCAAGACTCAGTCTCAAAACAAAATAAAACAAACAAAAAAAGACCAAAACAAAGAAATCAGGGTTGGGGTATAGTGTGACAGAGCACTTGTCTAGAATGTACAAGGCCCTGGGTTCAATCTCCACCACCAAAAATTGAAAAAGGTAAAAGAAAAACTTTAGTCTACTATATATAATGCTCCTGTGTACACAATAAACCAAATAGCTTAATTAATATGTTTTCTCATAGAGTTTACAATCTAGTTGTGAGAGAAATAAATTCATCTTGAATACTGAGATTACAAACATGCGCTACCATGTTTGGGTCTTGTGGTGCTGGGGATTGAACTCAGGGCTTCATCCTAGGTAAGCATACTACCAACTGAACTATATCCCCAGGCTCCGAACTTTTTGAAACAGGATCGGCTATGTAGTAAAGGATGGTCCAGATCATTCTGCTTCAGCTTCCCAACTGATGGGAGGATTACAGGCATGAACCATCATTCCAGGCTTTCTACTTTTATATTCCCCCAATTGTGATTTTAGGTCTATGAATTGGGAGCTACTATACTCCTATAGTCTCTTCTTTGGCTGGGGCTCATCTACCTTCAACAGGGTAGGCACCCAAGTGGCCAACTGTGTCCTAGTTTATAAAGTCAGCAATGAAGAGAACAGCAAAAAGGTTGCAGAGTTTCCTCATCCCAACAAAGAAGCAGGACAGAAATCAGATTGGCACCAATTTCTAGACTCTATTTTAAAAGTGTGCTGAATATACACCAGCTACTTTACTTCAATGAGATTTGCTTCACTTGCAATGAGATGGGATTGCAGGGGCTTTGATAAAGGTATTGAAAAGTTGACCTAGTTTCTACAACAGTGTCTTGTGTCCTCAACTATCAGAATAAATTTTGGTCTCTTAAATATAAGCTCCCTTACACAAAAATCATTTCACTTCACAATAAGAAATGTGCTACTTCATTCCAATACAGAACAAAGAGCACACACATAAAGCTGGTAATTTACTCCAAGAAAAGTAAGTTTCTTTTGCGCTACTTGTCTGCTGAACCAAAATGAGCAATTAATTAGGAAATGTAGATGATAACTGAAAATCAAAGATAAAAACTAATCTGCATTACTAGAAGATTAATCTCCCTGGGTACAACTGTAACCCTAATCTAAGTGAAGTAAAGCAGAAACAGTATCCTAGCACCTATATCTGTAACCAATGCAGTTAATAATTTAATAATAGGGGATTGGAGGGGCTGGAGAGATGGCTCAGCCATTAAGGCACTTGCCTCCAGTGCCTAAGGCTCCTGGTTCAATTCCCCAGTACCCACATAAACCAGACCCACAAGGTGGTAGCCCTGGTGCTCTCTCTCTTTCTATCTCTTACTATATATCTCTCTACTTGAAAATGAATAAAGAAAATATTTTTAAAGATGTATAAAAGATTTCAATTTAAAATAATAAAATAATAATAGGGGGTTGGAGAGATGGCTCAGTGGTTAAGTGCTTGTCTGCAAAGCCTAACAACCCAGGTTCAATTCCCCAGTATCCACCTAAAGTCAGATGCACAAACTGATGCATTCATCTGGCTTTTGTACACAGTGGCAGGAAGCCCTGGTGCACCCATACTTACTTTCTCTCTCTCTCTTGCAAATAAATGAAATTTTTTTAAATATAATAATTGTCAAGCATGGTGGCATTTGCCTTTAATCCCAGAACTCAGTAGGAGGCTTGCCGGGAGTTTGAGGTCGCCCTGAGAATACATAGTGAATTCCAGGTCAGCTTGGGCTAGAGTGAGACCCTACCTCGAATAAAACAACATCAATAATAATAATGATAGTAATAATTTAAGAATATAAATCAGGGCTGGGGAGATGGCTCAGAGGTTAAAGGCACTTGGTTGGAAAGCCTGGCAGCCAAGTTTGAATTCTATTCCCCAGTACCCACGTTGAGCCAGATGTGCAAAGTGGTAGATACATCTGGAGTTCATTTGCAGGGGCAATAGGCCCTGATACACCCATTCTCACCTCCTTTTCTCTTCCTCTTCCTCTCTCTCCACCACTCCCCTTAGCTTGCAAGTAAATAAAATACTTTTAAAAATTAAATTAAAATCACAATATTGGGGCTGAAGAGAGTGCTCCATCTACCCCCACAAGCATGAGGGCCTCAGTAGGTCTAATTGGCTAAGTTTGATCCCCAGCACCTATGCAAACAGCTGGGTATATAGCCATGCATGCATATAACCCCAGTTTTGTGTGAAGCAGAGACCAGAGTTGCTAGGGTTCTTGAAAACCCAGAAAGCTCTGGAATCTGTGAGAGACTCAAAGAAACATGAGGATGAGCCATGAATGGGGGATACCCAGTGTTCTCTTCTGGTCTCCTCTGGCCTCTGATGAACACTGACCAAATGAGAAAAAGGAGGGAAGGATAGAGAGACTAAGGACAGACACCACAAAGGACAGGGAAGCAAATAATAGGGGAAATACAGAAGAATCAGTATAGAAAAATGTCCCCAGAAAGAGCTGCATCTTATGCATGCCTATGTCACCCAGGCCACAGCTTGGCTTTTTTTTTTTTTTTTTTTTCCAATTTTTTCGAGGTCTCGCTCTAGTCCAGGCTGACCTGGAATTTACTATGTAGTCTCAGGGTGGCCTTGAACTCACAGCTATCCTCCTACCTCTGTGCTGGGATTAAAGGCGTGCGCCACCACGCCTGGTGGCTTTTTCACATAGAAAAGCAAATTCTTTTCTTAGAGACCTATATCTTACAGGAAGTATTCATGAACTCAAATTTTCTACATGCCACAGATTTGCAAATGTCCTTAAATAAGGGTTGTAACTAGTCTTTCCTGAACAAAAAAGAAGACATTCATTTCAATAAGCAGAATAGGTCTGCTTTCATTTCTATATAAGTGCATTTTGTTCAAGCTATTGATAACTGAGGTTATCCTATAAACTCCTGGTTAGAGAAGCAAATGTGAGGTACAGAATCTGGTTCAGCAGGATATCTTGTAGGCAGCTGTATCTTTTTGGTCAAGCAATCACTATTTTAGTCCCTTTCTCTGAGAGAATACAAAGAAATATTTGTAGTTTGTCATATTTTGATTACCTGCAGTTCATTCTTTTATGCAGTTTTCATTACTCTAATTCTAAATTACCTATGAAAAGTTATTTCAGTTCTTAAACTCCACTTCCTAATATACTTCATGAACAAAATCTCCTAAAGTTCTGTGGCTAAAGCAATGATTTAAAAAAAAAAAATACATGCTGGGTGTGATGGCACACAGCTGTAATCCCAGCACTAGGGAAACTGAGGCAGGAGGATTGCAAAGAATTCAAAGCCATCTGGGCTACATAGTAAATTTCAGGCCAGCCTGGGCCTGGGCTGCAGTGTTTCAAAACAAAACCAACAACAAAACTGCAATGGTATCAGAGACTTAGAAGTACAGCTTAATATAAAGCCTTATCCAAGGCCCTTGGTTGATTCTCCATTGTAAAAACAGAAAACAGGGTATTGGGCCAGGTATGATGGTACACCTCTATAATCCCAGCATTTGGGAGATAGCCAACAGAAGGATCAAGAGTTCAAGACCAGACTGAGATACATGAGGCCCTGTCTCAAAACAACAAAAAAAGAAAGCAGGAAAGATGCCTCAGTGGGTAAAGCAATTGGCCTACAAGCATGAGTACCAAAGTTGTGTTTTTTTGTTTTGTTTTGTTTTGCAAGCAAAGAGACAGACAGCAGGAGAGAGAGAGAAAAAAAAAGGGGGGGGGGCATACCAGGGCCTCCAGCCACTGCAAATGAACTCCAGATGCATATGCTGCTCTATGCATCTGGCTTTACTTAGGAACCAGGGATAAAACTACAGTCCTTAGGCTTCGCAGGCAAGCTGATGAGCCATCTCTCCATGTAAAATGTAGGGCAAAGGGGTGCACTTATAATCTCGGGGCTGAGAGCTTGCTGAACAGGTAATCTAGCTGGATTGGTAAACTCCAGGTTCAGAGAGAAGACTCTGTCTCAGGGCTGGGGAGAGATGGCTCAGGGGTTAAAGAGGCTTGCTTGCAAAGCCTGTTGGTCTGATTCCCCAGATGCAAAAGTGACACAGGCATCTGGAGTTTGTAGTGTCAAGAGGCTCTAGTGCATGCACACACACGCAAATAAGTGAAAATATTTTTTTTTAATATTTTATTTATTTATTTGAGAGAGAGAGAGAGACAGACAGACAGACAGACAGACAGAGACAGAGAGAATGGGCACGACAGGGCCTCCAGCCACTGCAAATGAACTCCAGACACATGCGCCCTCTTGTGCTGGCTTTACATGGGCACTGGGGAATCGAACTCAGGTCCTTCTGCATTGCAGGCAAACGCCTTAACAGCTAAGCCATCTCTTCAGCCCAGTGAAAATATTTTTATAAAAACTTGAGAAGACCTTGTCTCAGATGGTAAGGTAAAGAGCAATTAAGGAACACATCTACTGTTAATGTCTGGCCTCCCCACCTCATGCACACACATGAATACAGCATATGCACACTACACACATTTTCTCTGAAGCAATGACGTTCAAAAGTATCATTCCAAGCTTATTATGTTTTTATTGGCAGACACAAAACCCACTCATTCCAACTAGAGCTAAAACTAGTGCCTCCATTTTGCTATCCTGTGTTCTCCTAGAAAATGGATATATGTCAAATTTTCAGTGGCTGAAATCTAACAGCTGCCTAAGCTATAAAATGACCAAAGTAGGCCTTCTATTTCTTTTTTGTTTTGTTTTGTTTTGTTTTTTTTGAGGTAGGGTCTCACTCTAGCCCAGGCTGACCTGGAGTACACTATGTAGTCTCAGGGTGGCCTTGAACTCAGAGCAATCCTCCTACCTCTGCCTCCCAAGTGCTGGGATTAATGGAGTGCGCCACCACGCCCGGGTAGGCCTTCTATTTCTTATTCTGTTCTTTGGATTGTTGCCAGAAAAGCCAAAACTTAAAATCTTCCATTTAATCCGGGCGTGTTGGCGCACGCCTTTAATCCCAGCACTCGGGAGGCAGAGGTAGGAGGATTGCTGTGAGTTCGAGGCCACCCTGAAACTACATAGTGAATTCCAGGTCAGCCTGGACTAGAGCAAGACCCTACCTCAAAAAACCAAAAAACAAAAAAAAAAAAAAAAAATCTTCCATTTAAAAAAAATTTTATTATTTGCAAGGAGAGAGAGAGAATGAGTACTATGAGTACTCTAGGGCCTCCTGCCACTGCAAATGAACTCCAAATGCATGCCCCACTTTGTGCATGTCTTTACACAGGTACCCAGGCCGTCAGGTTTTGCAAGCAAGCAAGCACCTTTAACCACTGAGCCATCTCTCCAGCCCAAAATCTTCCATTATTTCCAGAAACTTTGCTTACGTAAAGGCATGGTGACACAGGCCTGTAATACTAGTACTCAGGACAGAGGCAGGAAGATTACCAAAATTCAAGGCCAACCAGGAACTTTAGCAAAATGCTGCCTTAAAAAGGGGGGGAGGGGAAGATATAAAAGGTTGAGGGTTGGGGATATAGCTCAGTTGTTAGGTGCTTGCCTAGCATGCACAAAGCCCTGGGATCAATCACCAACACCGCATAAAACATAAAACTGGGTATGATGGCACAAGTTCTGTAACCCAGCACTAGAGAAGAAGTTCGCTCAAGGTCATCATTATCTACATAGGAAGTTCAAGGCCAACTGGGCTACAAGAGAACCTGTCTCAAAAATAAATGGAGACGCCTTTAATCCCAGCACTCGGGAGGCAGAGGTAGGAGGATCACCATGAGTTCAAGGCCACCCTGAGACTACATAGTGAATTCAAGGTCAGCATGAACTAGAGCGAGACCCTACCTCGAAAAACAAAACAAAACAAAAATAAATGAATAGAAAAACTATATAGCCTATAGTAAAATTTTCAGTATTACATGGAAATGTTACTATGTTGTTTTGCGTCTTGTCTTACCTTTCAAGCCTTTCCCCAGAAGTCCCTACTAATTCCCAAGGCTTACTGAGCACCTCAGTATATTAGAGACACTATAAGATGGGTGCTAAATAAAGACAGTACCTACACCCAAGCAGCTGTCTGTAGTGAAGGACAAAAAGTAGTTTCAATACAGTGTAAGTATATTTACTTTAACTAGTGTAAGTATGTTTACTTGAACACTCCTCGTTACAATCTCATTTCAACCCAAAGAGCAGAAAACTCTTTGAAAGAAATTTCACTGAATGGTTGGGGTTGTAGCTCAAGGGTGGTACAGCACTTGCTTAGCATGTGTGAGGCCCTGTAATCCCCAGCACTTCAAAAGAGGAAGGAAGGAAGGAAGGAAGGAAGAGAGGGAAGGAGGAGGGAAAAGGGGAAGTAGAGGGGGAAGGAAGAAAGGAAAGGCAGAAGAAAATAAAATCAGAACAGTAGTGACATGCATATGGTTAGATCCCTATTTTCAAGATTAAAACAAAAAAATAAAAATTAAAAAACAATAAGCAAAAAGTAAAAAAAGCTGGGCATGGTGGCACACGCCTTTAATCCCAGCACTCAGGAGGCAGAGGTAGGATTGCCATGAGTTCAAGGCCACCCTGAGACAACATAGTGAATGCCAGGTCAGCCTGGACTAGAGCGAGACACTACCTCGGGGGAAAAAAAAAAAAGATTAAAACAGTATTCATACTAGCAATTCCAGCTCCCATAGACACTGAAAAGTTGGACCTTTTACCTATATTATCCCAACAGCTCAGTGTCTAAAATGAAATATTCTTGCCTTTAGCAAGGGTGCATACATTTTAGTTCAACTATTACTTCCATTCTCTCTGGAGAACAAGTTTATTAGTGGTTAAATCCATGGACTTTGTAGTTAGTCAGACCAGGGTTAATCCTGGGGTCTCCATCATTTACAGGCAGTGGGATTTTTAGCAAACCTCAGCTTCTGAGTCTCAAATTCCTTTTTTAAAAAAGTTATCAAGGGCTGGAGAGATGACTCAGCAGTTAAGGCACTTGCCTCCAGTGCCTAAGGCCCCCGGTTCAATTCCCCAGTACCCACTTATGCCAGACCCACAAGGTGGTGGCCCTGTTGCGCGTGTGTGTGCTCTCTCTCTCTCTCTCTCTCTCTCTCCTTGAAAAATGAATAAATAAAATATTTTTTTAAAAAGAATTGAGATCCTTTTTAAAAAAAGTTATCAAAATTAAGCAAATAGCTTATGCAAAATGCTATTAGCACACAGGAAAAAGAAAAGAAAGGAAGAGTAGGGACAAGAGAATCTGGCAGTTACTAACAGAGGATCATCACCTACCAGAATAGAAAGAAATTACAGAGCTAATCATTGTTATTCCAACAGTTATCTATGCTGAACTGACCTGTAAGTATCCTATCTCACCCATCCCTACTCAAAAAGCTTAAGGCTAAATTGTAATTATGTAGAGCTTTTCTTTCTTTAACATCTCCAACAGTCCAAATTTTATGCCAGCTGAGAACATTTTCTAGCTCCTCTAACTGCCCATAATAGAATCAAAAGAAAGGTACTAGAAGTCTAACCAGTCAAGAGACCCCACCTGGAATATAGACCACTTCCTTACTCACATAACAAAGAAACCAACAGTATTATATAGGAAGCAAACAAGAAAAGAAAAATCTGTACAATTCATACAAATGAGTTGTCATCATTTTTACCCCAAATCAAAATAAGGAGCACAGCAAAAATAACAACAATAACAAAATAAAAGACTTATATGTACCCCTTCCTCTAATTCTTGCAAGAACCAGTGGAGGTGAAGTAAAAGACAAATCTTTCATCTTATTTCCCAGGCCCTCCGCTACACACCAGGCAAAACAATGCCTTAGTTCGTGGAAACAGTCCTGGACCCTAACTAAGATGTTCAGTACAGCTACACAAAGCCCAGTTTCAAAGCCGGACCTAAACCACCAGTCATCGAAAACCCATTTTCAAACTGCCTTTGTACTCCTTCAGGCTCTCTCATCCCTCCCCCTAAAGGTTGAGTGGGAAACCGACACGGAAGCAACATGACCAACCCTTCAAAGACCCACCAAGAAACCTCTCCAGACTACAGTCAAGGCAGAGAAAACAATTCAAAGAAAATTCAAAAAATCTTCAATTACATCTAGTGTAACTGACACATTGTCTTTTCTCTTTCACTTCAACACTACTTTTTTTTTTATTCTGAGATCCAGACATCAAAATTTTCCTGCAGCCCTTACACCTAGATTATATGGAAAGGAGAAGGAAAGTTGTTTCTTCCAGAAGCCACAACCTCACAAGGACGAAACATCTTACAAGAAATATTTTCCTTTTAGAAAAGAAATTCAATAAAATGTTCAAGTCTAAAAACAATGAGGGATCAGGAGATTATTAAAGATAAAGCTCATGAGCAATTTACACATTAAGACCCATTTTGTTACTGTTAGGGCAGTAACTATTCCAGCATAATTTTGACTGATTTGCATTTTAAAAGGAGAAGGAAGAGAACATCCTAGTTTCCAACAACTGGAGAGGTGGCTATACAATTATCTAGGATCAGTCTTTTGCAAAACAAAAACTAAAGGAATCTTAAGATTTAATGTAAGATATGAAAGCAATCATGGTATGGGGCCTTCTGCCCTGTTAAAGATTTAATGGTAAATTAACCAAGATTCACTTTAAAAAAAACTTTCCAATTGGTCTAAAAATAAAAATTCCCCTTTGTGCTTTCTCAAATGCATGCTGAAAACTGAAGTTTTCATAAGCAGTTTCTCTTAGCCTAACCTTACACAACCCACAATCCTCTCAGACACAAGGCTGAAAATATTTTCAGGTGTGCTGCCACTTTACTCAGGAGAAATAAAAAACATGATTAGAATTTCCTTATCCCTTTGAAGCACATAAAACAAACATCGTATTTGCAGATTTGACATACAACAGTTTCACACATCTTTGCCATCAAATGTGGATTTTAGGACCACGAAACAGGTGACAACTAGGCTAACACAGATCTAGTTATTTTCTTTTATGAAGCTAACCAGGGAGGCAGCGCAGCTAAGTGAAAGAGGATCCCACCCACCGCACCTGGAAAAGTAAAAGAGGGATCCACCCAGGAGCAGCAGGGCGGAAACCGACCTGGGCTGTTCAAATTCTCAGGTGGAAGAAAAAAATACTATTTAAACTGTGAAGCTCCCTGCAACTTTCCATTGCCACAGATCTAATGGCAAGAGGGAAAAATAAAAGTTCTGAGGCATATGAAGAACCATCTGTACAAGTAGCTTCCGACCCGGACAAATTCCTTTCCCAACCCACACACAACATGCCAAAAACACCAACTTTTCATTTGGGCTCTGAAAACATAAATATGTTAGCTTAATCCAGAAAAAAAAAAAACCCCTCATAAAATCAAAGAACCCACAAAAAGGATTTAAACAATTTCTCTTATCTCTCTTTCTATTCAGTTCCTCGTATCAGACCTGGAAGTTTGTTTTTAGGTCTTGTATATTTTACCTTTCCCTTAATATAAATAAAATATCCAAATACCACCAAAGTAATGAAAGTAGAAAGAAAAATGATGTTTAAAAGTCACCCATCAGCATTAACAGTTTTATATATACCCTCCAGTTACCGTCAAGACAAAAATCCAACTTGGGAATCCTCCTTTTGCTCATCTGCACACAGGTTTTTAAAAAGGAAAAAAGAAAGAAAGCACACACCTCAAATGTGGACTTCTAAAAATCCGTCCTTCAAGAAAGAAACCCAGGCTTCACCAATGTGCTGAGAAAGACGAATCCAGCAAGGCAGTTGGTTTTCGCCACCTCTTCCTCCTTTCAGGATCTTTCCTGCTCTTCTTTCTCTCTCCCTCTCGTCCTCTCTTTTCCCCCCTCTGATCCAACACCTAAAATGGAAGTTGCACCCAGCCAAAGGCAAGGGAGCTTGGGTGGTGACAAACTGATCTGGCAGCCCTACCCCCTCGCTTTCCTAAGTGATGTCAGCCCCTGTGAGCTTCCAATAGGAGCCAGGCATAAATCAGGGAGCTGACCTTATCCAATAGGAAACTTTATTATAGGAAGTTAAAAAAAAGAGAGAGAGAGGAGGAGAGAAAGAGACGGGAAGTTTTATATATATATACACATACATACATTTAAAGCGGAGACACTCTGGTCTCTGAGGACCAGCTGCAGAGCTCAGGGTGTGGGGGTGCTGAGAAGTCCAGGCTTTGCAGACTGACACACACACACACACCTAAGCTCAGTTCTCTTGGACGGGAGGCTATTGCTCTCTTCCCTTACCTTTCTGGGTGGAGAAACAGAAAAGCGCCGATTTTACTTGCCTGCTGCTTTCTTCCCCAGAGCATTTCCCAAAGGAAGAGAGAAAAGAAAGGAGAAACCCTAGAAACAGGACGACTAGGGTTGACTGAGTTAGTAGGGACTATCTGAAGTAAACTTACAGTTTTCATTGTTTTAGTTTAATGGTACTAGAGCAAATTAAATGCCTGAACTTGTAGTTTTAGTCTTCCCTGCTCTAAACAAAAAGGAAGCAGAATTCACTGGGCAGGTGTGAAAAACCATAGTCTTCATTTGTTACCAAGTTAAAATGATATGGGTTTGTCTGGGAAAGTAAATACAATCCAATTTAAAAAAAAGAAAGAAATATTAGGGACTGGGGAGAGGGCTCAGCTGTTAAAGGAGTTTGCATAAAAAGCCCACCAGCCCAGGTTCAATTCTCCAGCCACCCATTTAAGCTGAACTCATTTGGTATGGAAAGACCTGCTGGTGTACCCCATACACACGTGCAAATTAAAAAAAAAAAATTTAAACTGAACATGGTGTCCTTAGTCCCAGCATTCAGAAGGCTAAAGTAGGAGATATCTGTGATATGGAGGCCAGCCTGGGGCTACAAAGTGAGGTCCAGGTCAGCCTGGACTAAAATGAGAGGATACCTCAAACAAACAACAAAAAAGGCTTTTTAAAAAATAACTATATGGTAGCATGGGCCTTTAATCCCAGCTCTTGGGAGGCAGAGATAGGAGGATAGCCATGAGTTCGAAGCCAGCCTGGGACTACATAGTGAATTCTAGGTCAGCCTAGGTTAGAGTGAGACCCTACTTCAAAAAATAAATAATATATATATGCTGGGCATGGTGGTACATACCTTTAATCCCAGCACTCAGGAGACAACAGGTGAAAAGATGACTGTGATATTGTTTCTTTTTGTTTGCTTGTTTGTTTTGTTTTTCTAGGTAGGGTCTCACTCTAGCCCAGGCTGACCTGGAACTCACTATGTAGTCCCAATGTGGCCTTGAACTCATGGCGATCCTCCTACCACTACCTCCTGAGAGTGTGGGGACTAAAGGTGTGCGCCACCATGCCTGGCTCACTGTGATTTTTTCTAAAATCAATATTTTTAGGATTAGATAACTGGATAACAACATTGGTAAAATAATCAAGAAAAATCAATTTATTTAACATCAACCTTAAACATTCTTTTTCATTTGGTTAAATAAAGGATTAGCTGGGCATGGTTTTAATCTCAGCACTCAGGAGGCAGAGGTAGGACTGCTGTGAGTTCAAGGCCACCCTGAGACTACATAGTGAATTCCAGGTCAGCCTGGACTAGAGCAAGACCCTACCTTGAAAAAAAAAAACAAAATAAAAATAAAAATAAAAAAAATAGGGCTGGAGAGATGGCTCAGCGGTTAAGGCACTTGCCTCCAGTGCCTAAGGCCCCGGGTTCGGCCCCGGGTTCAATTCCCCAGTTCCCACATAAGCCAGACCCACAAGGTGGTGGCCCTGGTGCTCGCTTGCTTTCTCTTTCTCTCTTTCTCTCTCTCTCTCTCTCTCTCTCTCTCTCTCTCTCTCTCTCCTTGAAAAAGAAATAAAATATTAAAAGACAGATGAAATTTATTTTAAAAAAAAATAAATAAAGGATTATAGGAGCATTTTTTTAGTTAGCTTATAGGTTTTGTGGGGAAGGTTTGGAAGGGGTTTTGTTTTGGGGGTAGGTATTTGGGTTTTTTGCTGTTGTTGTTATTTTGAGACAAGGTCTCCCTGTATATCCCAGGCTGGTCTGGAACTCACTACATCATCCCATCATCCACACTGGTTTCAAACTCAAGTCCTCCTTCCTCAGCCTTCTGAAGAAATACAGGCATGTGCCACCATATAGTTACTATGCTTACTAACAAAGACGATCTCGATGAATTGAAAGGTTTTCTAGGTTTTTTTGTTTGTTTGTTTTTGGAGGTAGAGTCTTGCTGTAACCCAGGATAACAGGAATTCACTATGTAGTCTCAGGGTGTAGCCGGGCGTGGTGGCGCACGCCTTTAATCCCAGCACTCGGAAGGCAGAGGTAGGATTGCCATGAGTTCAAGGCCATCCTGAGACTACATCGTGAATTCCAGGTCAGCCTGGGCTAGAGTGAGACCCTACCTCGAAAACCAAAAAAAAAAAAGATGTCCTCCTACCTCTGCCTCCCAAATTTTGGGGAGTTTTTGGCCTCCTGGTTTTTGGTGGTTTGGTTGGTTTTTTTTTTTTTTTTTTTAAAGACAGTACTGTATGGGCTGGAGAGATGGCTCAGCGGTTAAGGCACTTGCATCTAGACCCAAAGAGCAGTATTAGTAAACTCCTGAAGGTGATCAATGCCTTCAGCAAAGTGGCAGGATACAAAATTAACACACAAAAATCAGTAGCCTTTCTATATACAGAAGATAAGCATTCGGAAAAAGACATCAGAGAAACTGTCCCGTTCTCTATATCCTCAAATAAAATTAAGTACCTGGGAATATCACTAACCAA
>PVHP010047070.1:0-13048 GCA_004024765.1 Zapus hudsonius
GCACATACACAAATAAGTAAGTAAATAACTTTTTAAATTGATAAATATTTCTGGTTCCTTCTCAGGAAAAAAATTGCATATAATTTCATATATTCAAAGATTCTAGGAAAAGCCTGTGGACTGTAAATTAAGAGTTGTTTAATTTTACCCTGCTGTTTAAGTTGTTTAATTTTACCTATTTTATCCACTTGTGAGAGCTGTGGTGGGGGAGAATATCCAGAGGCATGGCACCCCTGATTAACATCATACTAGGGCCAGGAGAACCGAGCTGAATACTAGGCTATCCATGGTCCCCTGCCCCAAGGACTGATCCAGAAGGCACACAGAGGAGGCTATCCAGCTGATCGGGGATGGGGAAGAGGGGTACTGGGGAACTGGGGATAACAACTCATCGTTTGCCCACTAAATAATGTAACTCATTATGGACAATAAAAAAAAAATCGAATGAGATTATCAAGTTTAAAACAGGTCAAGAGCCGGGCGTGGTGGCGCACGCCTTTAATCCCAGCAGTCGGAAGGCAGAGGTAGGAGGATTGCCGTGAGGCCATCCTGAGACTCCAATGAATTCTAGGTCAGCCTGGACTAGACCGAGACCCTACCTCGAAACCCCTCCCCCCAAAAAAAAAGCCAGGTCAAGAAAAGATTGGGCACAGGATAGAGCCTGGAATGATACTAGAGTACAGAGCACAGTGACCTACACAGCTAAATTTGTGTCCTACACATTTAGCCTTAAGACTTCTGGCGGCAGGACAAGAGGAGAGACCTGCTCACTGACACAGTTCAGTGTCCACGAGATAAAATGAAGCGCTTGATTTTTAGAAGATAAGCCACTCTCCTTGACATGACAGCCTGACCAGATTCTCTTCTGAAAGTCTCCTAAAGGACAGATATGAAAAGCCTCAGCCTTGTGCACGCCTTTAATCCCAGCACTAGGGAGGCAGAGGTAGGAGAATCTCTGTGAGTTCCAGGTCACCCTGAGACTACAGAGTGAATTCCAGGTCAGCCTTGGCTAGAATGAGACCCTAATTCAAAAAAAAGAAAGAAAGAAAGAAAGAGAGAGAGGGAGAAAGAGAGAAGGAAGGAAGGAAGGAAAGAAAGAAGGAAGGAAGGAAGAAAGAGAGAGAAGGAAAGAAAGAAAGAAAGAAAGAAAGGAGAAAGAAAGAAAGAAAGAAGGAAAGAAAGAGAGTCAAGCCTCCACAGAGCCCTCCCACAGTTTCAGAGATGTCGTCTATGGTCGAGTGACCAACTTGTCGTGTTTTCCCTGGGATTTTCTTGGGTTTAGTGCTGAGAGTCCTGCATTCTGAGAAAGTTCCAGGCAAAATAAGAAGACTGGTCACCTTATCTGTAAGTTCAGTTAAAGCTTGCCTAGACTTAGAGTATAGCTCAGTGGGTAGAGCATATGCTTAGCATGCACGGGATCTGGGTTCAAATCCCAGAGTAAAAAGTTTGTCCAGAAAGTCATGTATAATATTTTAAAAAATGAGGGGAGATGGCTCAGCAGATAAGGCCCTTGTTTGCAAAGCCTGCCAACTTTCGTTCAATTCCCCAGCACCCATGTAAAGCTAGATGAATATTCATTTGCAGCAGCAAGAGAGCCTGGAGTACACACACACACACACACACACACACACTCAAATAAAGAAATAAAACATTTTGAGACAAGGTCTCATGTAGCCCAGGCTGGCTTTAAACTTGCCACATAGCCAAGGATGGCCTTGAACTCCTGATCCTTCTGCATCTACCCCCCAAGTTCTGAGATTCCAGGCATGTGGCATTATGCCTAGTTTTGTAAACTTTTTTACTAATCACCCATAAAGTAAAATATAGAGCCATTTCTGAATACACAGTCTTTTCTTCCTCTGTTGATTGAACAGCCTGCTGTTCCTTTGGGGACAGTTGATGTAAACATTGACTTGCTTGTGGCCAAAACATCCCCACCTCTGAGTCACTGCAGAACCTGACCCCAACCCTGAGCACCCCATCTGCCAGCAGTCCTGCCGTCGTCCAGTGAGGTGCCCTGACCAAGCTCCTGAACCACCCTAGACCCCCACTCAGTGTGTGAGATGCCACGCTTGAAGGATTTCACGTAGGCTTACTGTTGCAGTCATCATTCCGTTTGCTGCGCAGGAAGAACCCAAACAAAAGCGGCTTGTGGAGGAATGGGTTTATTTGGCTTACGGACTCCAGGGGAGACTCCATTCTGGCAGGGAAAACGATGGCATGAGCAGAGGGTGGACATCACCTCTGCCACAGCACCGCAAACAGCGGCAGGAAGGTGTGCCAAACTCTGGCAAGGGGAAGCTGGCTTATAACCCCATAAGCCCGCCCCTGACAACACAGCTTCATCGAGGTTGTAAAACCCAAACTGCCATCAGCTGAGGATCGATCAGAACACACTCATTTGTTTGTGGGGGACCCTGGATCAAACCATGATACTTACCTCTCCTCGACCCACTCACCCGGGCCTATGCCAAGGGAATGCCATCTGTTTAACGCTGGTCTTTCTCTCTCCATCTCTCTCTGGTCTTCTCATAGCAAATGTAGTTGAATTTCTGTAAGCCAAGTGGAAATTGTACCTCGCTCACAGAAGTATTGTAAGAATGAAAGAATTACTATTGAGAGCTGGGGGTATAACTCAGCCGTGGAGCACCAGGCATTCCCTCCAGAAGAGAAAAGTTAACATTTAAAAGCACTTAAATCCGGGTCTGGTGGGGTAGGCCCGCAACCCCAACTACTTGGGACACTGAAGCAGAGGATTGCAAATTCAAGGCCGACCTGGGCTACAGAGTTAGTTCAAAGCTAGTCTTAGCAACTTAGTGAGAATCTGTTTCCAAAAAAGCCAGGAGCAGCTCAGAACTGATGGTGGAGCCTCGCCGCCTAGCATGAGCTGAGCCAGGTTCCATGTCCAGCACTCAGAGAAAGGAGTGCAAACACACACACACACACACACACACACACACACACACACACTCACACGGGTTGGGGCTAGAGCTCAGCCATAGAGTGCGTGCTGAGCATGTAGGAGGCCCTAGGTTCTAGAAAAAAATGCATACAGCTTACTTCAGCATAATGTCAAAACAAGTCACTTCGGGCTGGAGAGCTGGCTCAGCGGTTAAGGTGCTGGCCTGCAATACTTAACCACCCAAGTTCGATTCCCCAGTACCCACATAAAGCCAGATGCACAAGGCGGTGCATGTGTCTGGAGTTCATTTACAATGGCTGGAGACCCTGGTGCACCCATTCTTTCTGTGTGTCTCTGCTTGCAAAGACGTGGCCATTCTCTCTCTCTCTCTCTCTCTCTCTCTCTCTCTCTCTCTCTCTCTCTCTTTCTGCTTGCAAATAAAGAAAAAATTTTTAAAAACCAAGTCACCTCAGTTCTACTTAGCTTCAATTTGTTAATCTTTAAACCAGAGTGACAGTAGTTTTCTGCTTCATTAAGTAGCTTCAAAGATGAAGTAGACTTATTCATTAATATAATTTTTTTTTGTTTTTTTCAAGGTAAGGTCTCGCTCTAGCTCAGGGTGACCTGGAGTTCACTCTGTAGTCTCAGGGTGGCCTCAAACTCACTTCGATCGCTTACCTCTGCCTCCTGAGTGCTGGGATTAAAGGTGTGCGCCACCATGCCTGGCTCTGATAACATTGTAACTATTCTAAAATCTTTCTGACACTGAGTTTAAATCCTTCTCAAATCGTGTCTCTCCCCTGTGGGTTCCAGTCTTTCCCCAGGATCTCTAGAGTCAATTTTCTCCTTTGGCCTCTCGTAATCTCTTAGAGATTTGCAGTTAGAGGCCAGACCTGTCTGGCGGGGGTGGTCTGGCTTCCTTCCTGTCTCTGCCCCTGTCAGATCCCAGACCCACCTCAGTCCGGGAGCTCTGCCTCACCTTAGAGCCACACCTGCATAAATAAGCTACATCATCTGGAGGGTCCAGTACAAACTGAAATGTCGGGCCTTTTGTTCGAAAGTATTAAGGACTTCAAGATGGTGAGAGCAGAGCCTTGAGCAAACGCACAGGCCCGAACACCTCACCTACATTCGGTCGCCACGTGCCTGCAAGAGGCTGTCTGGAAAGCCAGAAACACCAGAAATATTTGGCCCCAAAAGAGTTGAGCCCAGTTGGGCTCTGGCGTCCAAAAATTACCTGTAGAGCCTACCTTGAACTCAGCTCTGCTGTGGGGGGCTGCCCTGCTCTGCACTCTGGCCCCTCTCTCTCTCTCCTCCTCTTCCTCCTCATCTGCCTCCCCTCTCTCTCCCTCCCTTCTTTCCTTCATCTTTTAAAATGAATTACTTATGCTAGAGCCAGGCATGGCAGTACACACCTTTAATCCCAGCACTCGGGAGGCAGAGGGAGGAGGATCGCCATGAGTTCAAGGCCACCCTGAGACTACAGAGTGAGTTCCAGGTCAGCCTGGGCTAGAGAGAGACCCTACCTCAAAAAGTCAAAAAATAAAAATTTAATTTATTGAGCTAAAAACGGCTTACAGGTTAAAGGTGCATGCTTATAAATTTATTGATTCCATGTGTTTATGTGTATGTGCACACGTGCTATGGTAAGTGTGCTCACAGGAGTTGTCTGTATTCTGCCTCTTTGAGACAGGGTCTCTTGGCACTGCAAATAAGTCTCGTCCGTGAGCCACTTTTACATGGGTGCGAGGAATTGAACCCAGGCTGGCAAGCTCTGCAAGCAAGTGCCTTTAACTGTGAGCCATCTTCCTCACCTTCTTTTTGTTGTTGTTTTGTTCTGTTTTTCGAGGTAGGGTCTCGCTCTAGCCCAGGCTGACCCGGAATTCACTCTGTAGTCTCAGGCTGGCCTTGAACTCATGGGGATCCTCCTACCTCTGCCTCCCGAGTGCTGGGATTAAAGGCGGGCGCCACCATGCCTGGCTTTTATTTTTTATATAGTTAAATATATTTACTTGAGACAGAGAGAGAATGAAGTACCAGGGAATGGATTCTAGATGCAAGCACCACTTTGTACACCTGGCTTTATGGGTCCTGGGGGATCAAACCTGGGCCATCAGTCTGTACAAACAAGCGCCTTACACGAGCGAGCCAGCTCTCCAGCTCCTGGGTTTGTGTTTTAATTTCGTTTGCTTCGTTTTGAAGCAGGATCTCACTCTAGCTCAGGCTGACCAGGAACACATGGCAGTTCTACCTTAGTCTCCTGAGTTGGGACACCACATCTGGCTTTTTTAAATTATTATTATTATTATTATTTTTAATATTTTATTTATTCATTTTTAAGCAGAGATACAGAGAGAGGAGGCAGAGAGAGAGAGAGAGAGAGAGAGAGAGAGAGAGAGAATACACCAGGGCCACCACCTTGTGGGTCTGGCTTATGTGGGTCCTGGGGAATTGAACCCAGGGCCTTAGGCACTGGAGGCAAGTGCCTTAACCGCTGAGCCATCTCTCCAGCCCCCCCCCCTTTTTTTGAGATCATATCCCACTCTGTAGCCCCTGCTGTCCTGGAACGAGCTATCCAGACCAAGCTGACCTCTGACTAACAGCCGCCCTCATACCTCTCCAGGAGTGCTGGGATTACAGGCACAAACCTCCATGTCTGCCACAACCCATCATTTCCCACTGGAAAAGCCGGGGACTTGTGTGCTCTGCCTGCAGCTTAGGCTCCCAGGTACTCACATACCTTGAATTCCAGGCTCTCATCTGCAAAACGGGCCTCTTCATTTCTTGGATCTCCCTCACGGAGATTTCCCCCTCTGGACCCAGAGGCAACCGATAAATGTCCCTGTTCTTACCTCAGCCCAGAGGTCCAGCTCACAGCTCGCCACCCATCACCGACGGCTGCAGCCCACTGACCAGAGACCATCGGTGGAAGGCCAGCAGGGTCCCGGCTCTTCGGGGAGCAGGCACTTGCGGGTCAGTCCTGCCCAGGCTGCAGCTGGCCTCAGCCGGGACTCTCCTGTGCCGTCTGGGAAGCTTGCAGAGCCTCGAGCAGTGAAGAAGAGGCCCGACTAGATTCCAACCCCAGCTGCAACACTTGCCTGTGTTACTTTGTCTAGCTGAGTTTTGGCTTGTCTGAAAAATGGTGACAAGCCCAGCGTGGTGGCACTCGGGAGGCAGAGCTAGGAGGATCACCAAGAGTTCAAGGCCAGCCTGAGACTACATAGTGAGTTCCAGGTCAGCCTAGAATTTGAGGTAGAGATAGACCCCACCTCAAAAAAAAACAAAAAAAATGGTTCACCCGGACTTGGTGGCACACGTCTTTAATCCCAGCACTCGGGAGGCAGAGGCAGGAGGAGCGCCGTGAGTTCAAGGCCACCCTGAGACTACAGAGTGAATTCCAGGTCAGCCTGGGCTAGAGCGAGACCCTACCTCGAAAAACAAAACAAAAAAGCAAACAAAAAAAACCAACAACCCACAAACCTATCTTCTATATGTATGCAGTTATATAGATATATACCTATATATCTATATGTCTCACTGTCATGTTTTGCCTGCTTAATATTGAGTTGCCTGGGGGTTGTTTCTTTAAAATCTAGGTCTTTGTTCAATAGGTCAAAGCGAATCTAATAATCACCTTTTGAAGTAGGTGCCCAGGAGATGGAGGTGCAGGGTGCCCCCTGCTGGAAGAGACAAGATTTAGACTTTTATATGATTTTTTAAAAAGTATTTTTATTTCTTTGCGAACGAGAGAGAGAGAGAGAGAGAGAGAGAGAGAGAGAGAGAGAGAGAGAGAGAGAGAGAGAGAGAGAGAGAGAGAATGGACACACCAGGACCTCTTGTCACTGCAAAGGAACCATCGTTACTTTGAGCAAGACATGGGTGGCTGGGGAATTCAACCCGGGCCATGAGGCTTTGCAAGCAAGCTCCTTTAACCACTGAGTCACCTCCCCATTTCCAGCCTTAGAATTTTAAAGAAGACACAACTCTTGGTCCCTGTCTTTGAAGTCTCTCAAGCTAATTGGGGGAAACAAAGACAAGTAGCTGTGGTGAGTGAAGACCACCAACTCTCTTAGGACATTAACCCTGGTCTGTTGGCACTGTTACTGAGCACGTACTTTAAGATGCCAGGGTGGCGACACTGATGAGTCCTTCATTTTTTCAAAAGCCTCAAAGACTAAGAAAAGAGCGCTTGGCCTGGCCAGCTGCAGAGTAGCCTGGTGCCTTAGACGTGAAGGAGGCTTTACCAGTGAACTCCAGACACGTGCTCCAGCTTGTGCATCGGGCTTAATGTGGGTGCCGGGGACTCAAATCCGGGACATCAAGCTCTGCAAGCAAGCGCCTTTAACCACTGAGCATCTCGTCAGCCCCTTTTCTTTCCTAATGTTGGTGAAAAACACGTATATTCAAGGTGTGCCATGTACATTCCACAATGGTTACCACAAATGAACCACCGCATCCATGACCTCCCGCCGTCGTTCGAAGGCTTTCTTATCCTCTCCCGAGAGGTGAGAAATCCCCAACACAGGAGGTTGTGTAACTTGCCCAAAGTTACAAAGCCAAAAAAAGGCAAAACAAAGATTGGAAATCAGGATATGCCCTTTAGACCCAAGACTGCAGAGTCTGGTTCCCCCACTACCACTAACCCAAGTGAAGAATTCAAAATAGAGCTTTTGCGGGGTGGGTGGTGCACGCCTTTAATCCCAGCACTCAGGAGGCAGAGGGGGGAGGATTGCCGTGAGTTCAAGGCCACCCTGAGACTACATAGTGAATTCCAGGTGAGCTTGAGCTAGAGTGAGACCCTACCTCGAAAAACAAAAACAAAAGCCAAAAATAAAATAAAAATAAAGAAATTAGAAAATAAATACAGAAGCCGGGCGTGGTGGCACACGCCTTTAATCCCAGCACTCATGCAAGTGAGTGAGTGGAAGAAGAGTCATGTTTGAACCATGATCGGTCTCTTGCACTTTTTAGCACTGCCTCCTGGAAGTCAGGGTTCGTTTGAGTGAGGCTGGGCAGTGAAGAGTGTGGAAGAGTTGCTATCGCTTTAGTAAAATTCCCTTCCCACCAGTCCAGCCATCGTCCAGCAAGTCTGCGTGCCTGCCCTGGTATCCCCCGGAAAAGGCCTGTCAGGTCCCCTCTCCCGGTCTGGGCAGAGAGCAGCATGGGGCTTTATTTCTGGATGTTTCTCTGCTCTCTTTACACTGGACTCCCCGAGGTATCAAAGACATATCCAGGCTTTTCTCTTTGACTGGGGATTAAACAGAGGTCTGGCCCCATGAGAGTCAGGTTTGAACTTGGCTTCCAGTCCAAAGCCCTCTCCTTGGCTTTCATCACTGGGAACATGACTTCAACCTTCTCACAGGGATCCTGAGTGTCCTTGGGAGGCGAGCCAGGCATGAATAGACCTTTACTTTTACATACCCTTGGTATATTCACTGTCTAATGTGCCCCTGATGGCCTTGAATGGTGAGTAGTGAAGGGGTTCCTTAACCTATTTATTGATGAGGAAAATGAGGCAGGCGCACAGAGTTCTCAAACTCACGGATAGTTTCAGGACTTCATGTTAACACAAAATTTAGTCTTTTCTGACACAGAAGTATTACACCACAGACATAGAAGTATGCAGAGAATTATGCTAGCTATTGATAAAAAGCAAGAGCTTTACGGGGTGGGGAGATGGCTCAGTGGATAGTGCTTGTCATGCAACATGAGGACTGGGGCCCCCAAGTCAGGTAGTGAAGGCAGTGTTCCACATGGGGAGGGATCTGGGCTTTCAGCTCCAAGACGATGGAAAATCTTGGGCTAGAGCAGGACCCATTTTTTTTTTTTTTATTATTTGCAAGCAGAGAGAGAATGAGAACGAGAGTGGGCATGTCAGGGCCTGGTGCCACTTTACACATTGGCTCCTTATGGGTACTGGGGAGAAAACCCAGGACCACCCATAATGGAATGTGAGGGGCCAATGTTGTACAGGCCTTCGCAACGAATGCCAGTCGAGGGCCCATCCTCTGGCTCTTCCGTTCTTTCCTTCCCCTTCTTGCATCAGGTTCCCTGAGTCTTGGAGGGAGGGGCGATAGAAAAATCTCACAGTGCTGAGCGCTCAACTCTCAGCACTTTGAGGAGTTTTTTTTTTAAATATTTTGATTTCTTTATTTGCAAGCAGAGCGAGACAGAAGATAGGTGTGCCAGGGCCCGCAGCCGCTGCAACCTGGACTCCAGATGCAGGCGCACTTTGTGCATCTGGCTCCTTACGGGGGTGCTGGGTGGGTCGAATCGCGTCGTTAGTCTTTGTAGGCAAGTTCCTTAACCTCTGAGTCATCTCTGCAGCCCCGTTGATGAGTCTGCAGTCTTCCTACTAGTCACCACCAACTGCAGTAAGAAGCTTCTCTGATGACAGGTGACACCAGGCCAAGCTTCCTTTGTCATTTGATTGCTGGAACTCCCCCCATCCGTTTCCCACAACAAACTCCAGGGGAGGAAACTGCACAAAAGGGGTGACTCTCACTTCTGCTGAGGAGGGTCCTTGCAGAAGCACCCAATAGGCGGTCCTCCCACACAAAGAACCCCTGAAATTACCCAGGGAGGCCTCTCCCAAGGGAGCTGGGTGGTCAGCTGGAGTGGTCCCAGGATTTGAAGTTCGCGTCCCTGTCGGTGGCCTCCCTCCTCCAGATGCCCTCTTCCCTCCTAAGACCATGCTGGCAAAGCATTTCCACCCTCATTTCTACCAGGGAGAACACGAGTTACAGACAACAGCCAAGAAGGCACTGACCCTCCCTCATGTGTGATTCCCAGACAAGTCATTCATCTGTATGAGGACCACTGTGAGTTTGAGGCCAGCCTAGGACTACAGAGTGAGTTCCAGTTTAGCCTGGCTAGAGTGAGACCCTACCTCCAAAAAGAAGAGAGAGAGAGAAAAGAATGAAATAAAATAGTAAAATCTAGAATTCTAAATTGGACACCCAGAGCTCACTATTAGAATCTCAGATTTTGAGGCCACAGACAGTAGCTCTTATCTGCCATCCCCGCACTTGGCCATTTAAGGCAAGAGGACCTCCTGGGTCTAAGAAATGAAGACTACAGAGTGAATTCCAGGTCAGCCTGGGCTAAAGCAAGGCCCTACCACAAAAAATGTTATTATTTTATTTACAAGGAGAGAGAGAGAGAGAGAGAGAGAGAGAGAGAGAGAGAGAGAGAGAGAGAGAGAGAAACAGACACAGAGAGAATGGTTGACCAGGACCTCCAGCCACTGCAAAGAGACTCCAGATACATGTGCCACACTTCATGCATCTGGCTATACATGGGCACTGGGGAAACTTGGGTCATTAGGCTTTGCAGGCAAGCACCTTAACTGCTGAGCCATCTCTCTAGCCTGATTAACTTTATTTGTATTTATTTTTATAATTTTTGAGGTAGGGCCTCGCTCTAGCCCAGGCTGACCTGGAACTCACTCTGTAGTCTCAGGCTGGCCTTGAACTCACAGCAATTCTCCTACCTCTGCCTCCCGAGTGCTGGGATTAAAGGCATGTGCCACATCGGCTGGCTATTTTTAAAACATTTTTATTGGGAACTTTAACACATGAACACACTTCAAATTGGTCACTCTCATTGGGTTTTGCTCCCTTTCTCCTGCCCCCACTCCATTGTGGGCACTACTCAGTGGAGTATTAATATCACTGTGGGGTCATGAATGCACCCAGTCCGTTCCCGTGAGGAGGACGATGCCTCATAGTACGCCTTTCCAACTGTGGCTCTTACCTTCTTTCTTCGCTCTGATCCACAGTGTTCCCTGAGCCTTGGAGGGCTCAGAAGTCTCCCTTAATGTTCATCTCTCAGCAGCCTCGCATTTTCTGCTTTCATGAGTCTTGGTTGTTGTTTTGATTTTTGTTTTGGGGGTAGGGTCTCATTATAGCCCAGACTGACCTGGAATTCACTATGTAGTCTCAGGCTGGCCTTGAACTCACGGCCATCCCGATCCTCCTACCTCTGCCTTCCGAGTGCTGGGATTAAAGGCGTGCGCCACCTTGCTGGGGGTTGTCTTTCTAATCAAGAGTGAGAGCAGCATGGATAAAGGGGATAAAAATTTAGAAGACTTTTTGATGGGTATTTAGTCAAGGAACAGTGAAACTTCCCTTGATGGTCTATGACCTTCCGAACCATACATAGGCTTCTGCCTGGATTCTCGGTATCAGGCATGAATTCCCTCCCACTAAGCGGGCCTCATATCCAATCAGAGCAGTTGATGACCACATAACTTATGTCCACCACCGATGCACAGGGTGTACATCTTGCCCGGCTGCTTGTTTGTAGCGCGTAGGACCCACTGCTTGTTCACGTTGCACCTCAGAGGCCTAGGGATCTGCCTTCCGTCTCAGTTCCAGATTGATTTTTCACATCCTGCAACCGTGGTCGGTGGTGGCCTCGGCCACAGGGTCTTACCATCTAGTTCCTGTGGGCAATCAAATGCTTTGGCAATGACCTTCATTGTTCCGGGGCTTCATGGGCCTCCTTGGTCAACTCACTCTGTATGACCCAATTCTGGCACTAGCGTTTACCAGGAATTGTCTGTGGTTTTAGGGTAAAGCTTTCTCCACCCCAGCAGGTTACTTTGCCAAAACTATCCCCCTCTCTCCTTCTCCTTTTAAGAGAGTTGTATCATCTAATTGGCTAATGAAGAATAGATTTCTATATCCTAATGCCTGCCATCTCTCCCTCCCTCCCTCCCTTTCCCCACCCAGAATCTTCCGTGTGGGAGTCTAGTCCCCCACAAGTGGATGTCTTCTCATTGCTCCATCCCCAGCTGATGGTAGTTTGGGAATTGGAACCTTGTTGAAGGTGTGTTGTCAGGGGTGGGTTTATGGGGGTTATAAGCCAGCTTCCCCTTGCCAGTGTTTGGCACACCTTCCTGCCGCTGTTTGCAGTGCTGTGGCGGAGGTGATGTCCACCCCTCTGCTCATGCCATCATTTTCCCTGCCAGGATGAAGTGTCCCCTCGATTATGTAAGCCAAAATAAAAGCATTTCTCCATTTTTTTTTCCTGTGCAGCAATGAGAGAAAGCTGACTACAGCACTCCACTTGTCTGTCACTGTCTTCTCCACGGACCCCTTCCTGTTTCTCCTCTCTCTCTATATATGTATGAGAGAGAACATGCAGTTTTTGTCTTCTGAGCCTGGGTTACCTTACTTCATATAATTTTTCCAGATCCATCCATTTTCCTGTGAATTTCATAATTTCATTTTTCCTTAAGAGAAATAGAATTTGTGCATATGAGCCACATCTTCATTATCCATTCGCCAGTTGATGTTCATCTGGGCTGATCCTATTTCCTAGCTACTGTGACTGGAACGGAAACAAACATGGCTGAGCAGGTGTCTCTATGGTAAAGAGGTAAGTCTTTAGGGTATAAGCCCAGGAGTGGTGTAGCTGGGTCAAATGCTAGATGTATTTTTAGATTTTTGAAAAACCTCTAAAGTTTTTTGGCAGAGTGGCTGTACCACTTTACACTCCCACCAACAGTGAATGAGAATTCTTTTTTCCCCACACCCTTACCAGCCTTTGTTGTCATTTGACTTTTTAAAATATTTTATTTATTAGAGAGAGGGAATATAGGTGCGCTGGGGCCTGAACACATGTACCACTTTACATGGCTTTACATGGGTACCGGAGTATCCAACGCAGAGCTAGCAGGTGTTGCAAGCAAACACCTTAAACCACTGGGCCATGTCCCCAGCCCAGCGGTTATCCTGTCTGCGTCAGCAGGAGATGGGCTCCTTAGTAGCAATGAGAGTCAAAGCTGAGACTACAGAGGGAATTCCAGGTCAGCCTGGGCTACAGTGAGACCCTACCCCGAAAAACCAAAACAAAAAAGCTCAGTCTAGAGAGGCCGGGCGGGGCCCTTCGTCACCAGAGGAGAGTGGCTTTCGTTTCAGAATCGAAGTCTTGTCACAGCCATTCCTCCCTGAACATGCCCGATCTCATCAGGGTTGTAGCCTTCAGGGCCTGAGACCCTGGCAGCAAGGGTTTAGTGATGCCTCAGAGACTGACTCCCACTTACAGACAGCTAAATGGCATTAGGAATGGATGAGAAGATGATTCCACGTGTGAGGTATCTGAAAGTGGTCCATTTCAGACAGAAAGTAGCCAAATTCT
>PVHP010047071.1:0-13042 GCA_004024765.1 Zapus hudsonius
TCACTTGTAAAGTGAGTTTCTCTTTGGTGTCCTAAGATATTGGTTCCCTTAGACTCCCCTTAAATGAGTGGATTTCTTGGCTGAATTGTCAGCTGTTGATTGCCTCCCCCAGGCTTTGGCGCCTCCATTGCACAAGTGCTCCTTTCACGGTTCCCTGTTCTCTCCCAGTAGGCAGTGTGTTCAGCCTACTCATGGTGGCCGACTGCGTTTCATGTCAGTGGTCTCTGTTTATTCCAGCTGTTGTTGACCTGTTTCCCCTGGCAGCTTATGCAGGGCCTTCCAGCTCTGCACTAACTACCATCTGGGGGCTGGTGACCATTCTGGACCTCATAGGGTCTCTCAGTGCTGTTAGATGGCTTTCTGTGCTTCTTCAGCAACAGGATATCGCCTCAGGCCTAGGGTTGGTAATCAAGAGCTTTGACAGAATCCTGCCACGTATTGGGGACTTCATGTGTCACTTTGGTCAACATCTCAGTGAAGGAAGGATTCTATGGCTGGGACCAGAAGCTGCTAGACTACTTGGTTTTTCAGAAACTTAGACACTCTCCCCTTCCATTCTGGGCCCCGCTTGCAAGATGATGCCCACTCCATGCTCATTAGTGAACATTGTGCCCTTGAGGATTTTATAATTTTGGACCAGATTTGGTTCAACTTCATGTTTAAGATATCCCCTCCCCCCACCCACTTCTTACTTCTCTTTCCCAAACTCTCAATTCTGGTTGGTTTGCTTACAGTTTACTGTTATTCAAGTTAGGAACCAACTATGAGGGATAATATGCGGCATTCCATTCTCTGTTCTTTTGAGTGTTCACTTAGTAAGATCTGCTCAAAGTCAGACCATTTTTTCCTAAATTTTGATATGTCATTTTTCCTTTCAGCTGAGTAGACTTCCATCATATAAATATACCACAGTTTCATTGTCCATTCCTCCATGGATGGGCATTTGGGTTGATTCCAATTCTTGGCTATTATGAATTGAGCTGCTATAAATATAGTTGTACAAATGTTTCTGTGACGAGATGTGACATCTTGTGGATAGATCCCTACTAGAGGGATAGCTGGGTCCATTGGTAGTTCTATGTGATTCTGTCTAGGAGTCTCCACACTGCTTTCCATAGTGGTTGAACAAGTTTGCAATCCCACCAGCAGTGCATGAGGGTTCCTTTTTCCCCGCATCCTCGCCAGCAACGATTGTTGTTGGTTTTCTTTATGATTGCCATTCTGACAGGGGTAAGATGGTATCTCATTGTGGTTTTGATTTGCATTTCCCTGATGCTTAAGGATGCTGAGCACTTTCTTAAATGAGTCAAGGCCATTTGTGTTTCCTCCTTAGTGAATTCTCTGTTGAGATCAGTACCCCATTTTGTGAGGGGGCATTTTGGGTTTTTGTTTTTAATTTTTTTGAGTTCTCTGTAGGTTTTGGAAATTAGGCCTTTGTCTGAGTTGTAGCTGTCAAAAATCATTTCCCAATTTGAAGGAGGTCTATTGGCTCTGAGTATGGTTTGTTTGTCTGTACAGAAGATTTTGAGCCTGATCAGGTCCCATTGGTTAAGTGATTGTTGCATTTCTTGGGCTGCTGGAGATTTGCTCAGGAAATTTTTCCCTACTCCTATTTCATGTAGAGTTCCTCCTGTTTTGTCTTGCAGGGTGTTCAAGGTTAAAGGATTTATATTGAGGTCTCTGATCCATTTGGAGTTGATTTTTGTGCATGGTGAAAGGAGTGCGTCTATTTTCATTTTTTTTTACACGTGTTTAACCAATTCCTCCAGCACCATTTGTTGAAGATGCTATCTTTGGCCCAGCATACATTGTTGGTCCCCTTGTCAAAGACCAAATAATTGAAGTTACTTCCATTTAAAGCTGGGTCTTCAATTCTGTTCCATTGATCTCTGTCTGTTTTTATGCCACTACCATGTTGTTTTCGTTTCTATGGCTTTGCAGTATGTTTTGAAGTCAGGCATGGTGATACCTCCTGAGTAGGTTTTTTTTTTTTTATTTAGAATAGGTTTGGCTATCCGAGATCTTTTGCCCTTCCAAATGAATTTAGAGATTATTTTTTCTATGTCTGTGAAGAAATAGGTTGGGATTTTTATTGGCATGGCATTGAATCTGTAAATCATTTTTGAGAGGATTGCAATTTTTACTATATTGATTCTCCCTAAACTTGAGCATGTAATATCTTTCCATGTTCTCACGTCCTCCTCTATTTCCTTCTTGAGTGTTTAAATATTATGGTCTGATATGATGCAAGGAACTACTTCAATCTTCCTGAATTTGTTTAGGGAGGATTTATGATCTAGGATGTGATCAATTTTAGAAAAGGTCCCATGCGCTGCTGAGAAGAATGTATATTCTGTGTCTTTGGGGTGGAATGTTCAGTAAATATCTGTTATCCCCAGCTGGTCAATGGTGTTATTGAGCTCCGTTATGTCCCTGCTGATCTTCTGGTTGGTTGATCTGTCTAGAGATGATATAGGTGTATTAAAGTGTCCTACTATGATGGAATTAGAGTCTATTTCTGTTTTATTTTGAGTAGGGTTTCCTTTATGAACTGTGTTGCCCCAAATTTGAAGTGTATATGTTAATGATGGTGATATCTTCCTGTTGGATCATTCCTTTGATGAGTAAGAAGAGCCCATCATTATCCTTTTTAATTGATTTTAGTGTAAAGTCTATTTTGTCAGAGATTAATGTAGCCACACCTGCTTTCTTTTTACCTCCACATGCCTGATAAACTGTTTTCCATCCTTTTACACTAAGAAGATTTCTGTCTTTAGAAGTAAAGTGCATTTCCTGAAGGCAGCAGATGGAAGGGTCCGTTTTTCTGATCCACCCTGCAAGTCTGTGTCTTTTTATAGGGGAGTTAAGTCCATTTATATTCAGAGATATAACTGTGAGGTTTGCTTTAAGCCCTGCCATGTTGAAGGGTTAATGGAGTTTGGTGTCTGTGCTGCTGTTATTAGCCCACTGACTATGATTGTCGTGCGTGATCTCTGGTACTCTTCTGAGGTAGATTTCTTGTTTCTTCTGTGTGGGATATCTCTTTCAGGATCTCCTGTAATTTTGGCTTTGTGTTCAAATAGTTGTAGAGCTGGTTTACTTCATGGAACACTTTCAATTCTCCATCTATTATGAGGGATAGCTTTGCTGGGTACAGTAGTCTAGGTTGAAAGGCATACTTCTTTAGGCCCTGAAAAGCATTATTACAAGCCCTTCTGGTTTTCATGGTTTCTAATGAGAAGTCTGAGTAAGTCTGATGGATTTTCCTTTATAAGTTATGGTTTGCTTTTCTCTTGCAGCTTTGAGTATTTTCTCTTTGCTTTCTATGTTAGGCATCTTAATTAAAATGTGTCTTGTAGAATTCCTCTTCATGTCCTGTCTGTTTGGAGTCCTCTGGGCCCCTTGAATGTTGAGTGAACTTTCTCTTTTTAGAGAGGGGACGTTTTCTTGAATAATTCTGTTGAAAATATTTCCTATGCCCTTAGCTTGGGCTTCTTCTCCCTCTGGGATCCCCATGATTCTAATATTGGGTCTCTTTATGGTATTCCATAGATCCCTCAAGTTTTGCTCAATTGATTTCTTGAATTTATTGAAACCTATGACATCCTTATTAATTCCTTCTGACTTGTTTTCAACTTCTGAAATTCTGTCCTCCAGATTGTCCACTCTGGGACTGATTACTTCAAGGGAGGTTTTTAACATCTCCTTTTCATTATTTGTTTCTGCTATTATTTTGTTTATAGTCTCCAATTCTTTCGTGAGATCTAATTTCCAATCTAATTTTGTTTTCGCTTGGGATTCCTGATAATCATTTTTTTTCAGTTTTTTTAAGTCCTCATCAAATTTAATCATTTGATTGTCTAGCTCCTCCCTTAGTTGATTAATCAATTCACTTAATGTGTTTCTTAATTCATTCATATTTCTTTCCATTAAATTCAGTCTGGAGTCTATGCTTGAGTTTGTGAACTTCATCTCATTCATGTCTTTTTTCATAGTTTCCATATCAGCCATTAACTGCTTCATGTTTGCATTGCAGTTGTTGTCAGGAGTTATGTTATTCTCTCTTTGGGATTGTATATTTGTTGTCTCCACTTCCTTGTCACTTTCCTGTTCCATAATGGGACTAGGGGTCCTGAGTTGGGGAGTTCCGTCTTTAATTTCTGTGGGTTTTTTTCTTTGGTTTCTGCCCATGTCCAGGTAGGAGAGTAGGACTCAGGCACCCTTGGGAGTGCTGTTCTTCCTTCTTTGCTTCCCATGGAAAGATCACCAGATTTGATCTTAAACAGAGGTCTTTCCTGTTGGGGTGTTCTGCCCCCAGCCAGGCTCAGATCTTTAGCCGTCTGGATCCCTCTGTATGTGACTCATTAGTCTTAGAGCCACCTCATAGGCCCCTGTCCCCGATTGGTATGCTGCAGTAGAAACAGCCCCAGCACCCCAGGCTATAGAGCCCAGTGTTTTCCCACCTGACTTCAGCAAGTAGATCTGGAATGCTATCTCCCCCACTAGGGGTAGAGACTCAAGGCTCTAGACTCTCCTTGGGCCAGTACTTGGTGGACCTGTTCTGATTCTACGGTCCAACCCAGCCCCAGCTGCCCAGACTCAAGAGCCCAGTGAGAACTTTGTATTGCTCATGCAATCTGTGTTCTCAAATTCCTTTATGGAGAGAGTCCTGGCGACACTGCTACTCATCTGCCATCTTGCTCCACCCCCTCTTTCCTTTATTCTTATCTGGGATTTATTAAAATACATTTAACAAATACATTTCTGTATATGATACAAAGCAGATATATTAGGCTGGAGAGATGGCTGGGGTTAGCTCAGTGCGTAAGTGCGCTTCTTTGCACAAGCATGAGGGCCTGAGTGGTCCTGAATCTATATGAGTTTGAATCTCCAGAACCCTCATGAACAGCTGGATGTGAGCATGTGCACCTGTAATCACAGTCCCCACGAAGGGGAGCAGAGACCGGGGAACCTGGAGTGATTCCCCTCCCTGCCAGGGGAGAGCTTTGGTCCCTCTTCACAGGCCAAGCACATGGGTGGGCAAGGGCATATGCTTGAAAAAACAAAACAGAAAAAAAATCCCCCCAAATGTTCAAAATGGAAACAAAATAGTTCAAGGGAACTACTTAACTGTGCAATATAAAAAGTGATACATTTTTTAAAAATATATTTTACGGGGCTCGAGAGATGGCTCAGCAGATAAGGCGCGTGTCTCCAGTGCCTAAGGTCCCGGGTTCAATTCCCCAGTATCCATGATAGCCAGCTGTACAAAGTGGCTCAGGCAAGGAGAGAGAGAGAGAGAGAGAGAGAGAGAGAGAGAGAGAGAGAGAGAGAGAGAGAGAGAGAGAGAGAATGAGAACATAGGCATGACAGAGCCTCTAGCCATTGCAAAGTAACTTCAGATGCATGCACTATGCTTTCTGCAACTGGCTTTCCGTGGGTACTGGGGAATTGAACCTGGGTCCTTAAGCTTTGCAGTTCTCTATACCCAAAAGCTATAGCTTAAAGAGTGAAAATTCCTTGTAGTATTGATTATGCTGATAATATAGAGAAAAATTTGAATTGTGAAATTATCAAGATGTTAGTTAGTGTCATAGTAAAATGTTAATGAATAAAATTAGAGAATTAATAAAACAATTGGCTGACCCTGCAGATGTCCAAGGAGTTTTGGGAGTAGAGCTTATCACAGTGATGTATTATGCTATGATTTATGGTTTTGAAAATGAAAGAAAATTTGCAAATTGTGCATATCATATTCATTTTTTGAAAGTAATAGTGACCCAAAAGTTTTTGAGACGTCTTACCTAAGTTAGAACTGTGCAGTTATGTTTATGTTGGTCAAGCATGTATAACAATTATTTTACTGAATACAATCTGGCTGCATTGAATACAATTATGATACTGTGCAATCATCACCATTTTCTAGTCCCAGTTATACCACTTTTCAATCATAGAATTTGACAACCAATTTCCTTCTGGAATATCTTTTAATTGGATATGTATAGATAATACGTTCATGGGAAATTAATCTAGTCAAATCTTTTCTTTAAAATTAAAACAGGTGATCTTGAGAGATTAAATACCTTCCTCAAAATCATACTGGTTGTCAAACAGAGCCAGTATCTTAACCAGAGTTCACACAAAGGATTTCTTTAAATTTCAAGATATTTCTCCCTTATTCCTCTTTATATTGCCCGGTCTGATTATCCAGTAATCTCCATCTAGTATATCAGACACTTACTAGAGGAATTTAAGACTAAATTAAGTATCTTCAATCTTTAAGGAATAGTATTACTTTTGAAACCCACACCACACTGTTTTATGGCTTTCTAGTTGTGATTTGCTTATGGAAGAACTTTCATTAGAAAAATTCTCTTTTATTCACACAATTCTGTTCTTAGGTCTCTTTAAGATCGTGGCTGATCAAACTCCATACCTTACTATGGAAGAAATTGCAAAAACCTTTCATATTGGATCCAGCAGATGAGGACATACTAGCTTCTATCATCTGAGTGACATCAAACTGGAGCATCTTACCATAAAGTAAGGCGAGCCTATCATGCTCAACTCAGTGGAAGAGGTCTATGGCCATGTAGTGGTGAACTGTGAAGTGACAAGGAATCATCAAAATCATTCATTTACTTTGCCTTTCTCACAAAAAGGAGAATTCTATGAGTGTGAAGAAGAGCATATCTATACCCTAAAAGAAACTGTCCAATGGAAGATTCCCAAGAATAGGACACGGATGGTGCAATGTACAGATTTATCACATAAGTGGGACTCAACAAATCCATTCCCTAAAGACTTTTATGGAACTCTGATTCTCAAGCCTGTTTATGAAATTCAAGATGTGATGAAATGTAAGTATCCACTCAGGATGGTGCTCCACAGGCCTGAGCATTGTGGGATGCGGCAAAGAGCAAGGTGCAGAACCCAGAGTGGAAACCTGTACCAGTTTCTTCCATTTCCTCTGTTATCAGGATGATACTGAGCAGTGAAAACACAGACATGTGAGAAATTGTACATTATTTCTAAGCAAAGATGCTAGAACTTTCAAGTGTCCACAGATTAAAACCATAAAACCAGCTAAGCACATTTATTAAGCAGCTACTTTTTAGAATGAGCACATTTGTTTTAAAAGCAGCATTCTTGTATGATCAACCCAAAAGGTAAAGATACAGTTTTTTTAGTGTTCCTTACTTCTATTCAAGAAAACCTTCTGTTTTATTTAATTTATTTTTTCTCAGCCACTGATCATAAACTCTTAGTATGGAGTCTTTATGATTTTAAAAATGAAATTAATTTTCACATAGGTGCATTTTTATATATAATCATTCATTGAATTTTCCACTTTAGATGGGGCAATTAGTGGAGTAGAAAGTTCTGAACCTAGATTGCAAAGATGTGGGATCTAGATGTTCCAATCTCAGCTGTTCTAGAGGCTAAGTTCAGAAGGATCACAAACTCAAGACCAGCCTTGGCATAAAGCAAGACTCTCAAAATAAAAGTTCAAAGGGATGTGGGTCTGGAGACATAGCTCAGTGGTAGGATAGTAACAGATAGAGGTTCAAGTTCAAGCATTTTTAAGTTGTATATTTGGATGAGCTTTGATTCTCTGTGGCTACGCAGAGGAGATGGTGATACCTTTTGACCTCCTGGAGTTACCTTGACAGTGAAATAAATTGATCAGTATTTAAGAACCTGAGGGCATCATACAGTGTATAAAAATACCTCTGGAAGTATGTCAAAATCCATTTCTTTCTGCTCTCATTGTCCTACAATTACGGAAAACCTGATGTGGCTTTCTTGTTGTTATTGATTTGTTTTTGTTGTTGTTGTTTATTTGTTTGTTTTTTTTGTTGCAGGTTTTAGAACTGGGGGTAAATTCTGACATTCTAACTAATTCATTTTGAACTGTTATAAGAATTTTTGCATGGTTTAATTTCACAAAAAGTCAAGACCACAACAAATTAAATACATGCAAGAATGGGTTGAGTTTATCTCAATGTTCATAAATAACAGAGAGCTTTTTATCATTTTCAAATCGGCTCAATTTCTAAAATTAGGATCTTCCACTTGTCCCAAGGTTGCAAATGAAAACAAACAGGGACTCCACCACATGGACAGGGAGCCTGAACCTGGAAGTAATTTAGATTTAAGGCAAGTCTTGAAGAATGACTGGGAGAGCCAAGCGAAGCAAACAGGGGCAAGGTTAGGACAGTGGCAGCAACTTCTGGGGAAACAACTCCAGCGAGGTTGTAAAACCCAAACTGACATCAGATGTGGATCAATCACTCAGAACAAATTCATTTGTTTGTGGGGGACACTTGGATCAAACCATGTCAGTCTCTTTCTTAAATAGCATGTTGGTTTATATATGAGTTCTTTCATGTTTAAATTTAGAAACTGGAAAGTCACACATAAGAAAATGATATCATGATCTTTTAAGTCCTTTTCTTTCTAAATGAAATTTACCTATGGCACAGAACATTTTGAAGAACCAAATGTCTTTCTTCTTTCTTTTTTTTCAGTTCAAACGAACATAATCTGTATTCTTCCCAGTTTAGATGCTGAAGTGAAAGATATTACTGACTCTTCTGATGCTAGCTGGTTTCTTCAGCTGTTCTCTATGGAAGATCTTTTTGAAATGACCAGTAATGAATTTCCCATAGTGGCTGAAGTCATAGAAGCGCCACAAGGAAATCAACTACTCAAAAGCATTTTACAGCCTGGGAAAACCATTGTGATCCACAAAAAGTACCAGGCTTTAAGGATCCTAGCTTCAGAGATTCGAAGCAATTTCCCTAAAAGACACTTCTTGATCCCCACCAGCTACAAAGGCAAGTTCAAGCGCAGACCACGAGAGTTCCCAACTACCTATGACCTGCAGATATTTAAGAGTGAGGAAGAGGCTCTCCACGTGGTGGCCATCAAAGCCTTTCTTGCCCCTCATGAGGAGTTATCTTCTCTCTCTGTTGGGGACCAGTTTCTCTTGTGTCACTCAGAGACCACCGAAGTTCTCTGTGATGGAATCAAAAGAGTGAACGTTCTGGCCTGTGAAAAAATCCTCAGAAAGTCCTACGAGGCAGCCCAGCTCCCTTTGTACATGGAAGGGAGGTTCATAGAGGTGATTCAAGATAAGAAACAGTACCAGATGTCCGAGCTCCGTAAACTGTTCCCCTTGCCCTTCAACGTGAAGGTGTCTGTGAGAGACCTTTCCATTAAAGATGACATTTTGGCGGCTACCCCAGGACTGCAGTTGGAGGAGGATATCACAGACTCCTACTTACTCATAAGTGAGTTTGCCAATCCCAATGAATGTTGGGAAATTCCTGTTGGCCACCTGAATATGACCGTTCAGTTAATTAATACTCTGTTTAAGGAGACACGGTCATGTTTCATCAGAGCTCTGACAGAAGAGATTACAGAAGAACAATATTACATGATGCGGAGATATAAAAGTTCTCTCTCATCCCCCGCCTCGACCTTCCAAGAATCCTTCATTCATGGAAACCAAGCTAACTCTGCTCACTTTAAGAGAAGAGAGAATGGTGAACATACCTAAGCCTCCCAAGGTAAGGCTAGGATTTCACAGCTTTTCCTCCACTGTGCTGTTCTGGGGAAGTTAGTTTCATGTCATTTCTGAATTTGTTTTGTTTTGTGTTTTTTTTTTTCTTTTTGCTTACTTTCCTCTCTTTTGTAATTGAAACAAGCCTTTCTGACAAACGATAGATGAATGAGCTGCAGCAGAGCGTAAGCTGTTGCAGCATTTTGTGCTTTGATTACTAACCCGTCGATGTGGTATAAAGCCTGTATTGAGTTAGAAGTAGCCCAGGTTGATGCGTGGATATGATTGTCCACTTTGTCAATTGACTCAATGGGCTCTGGCTACTAAAAATGCTCAAGGAGGTCCTTCAGAAGTAAATCTCTTTTCTTTTAAAAATGCAGTTCATTTTTCTAAGGTAGAATTATCTGAATACTTCATCCAGAAAATGAGCATACAACAAACTCCCTTCTTGGGAGTTAACTAGTAACATGTATCTCTAACACATGTCTTCATTTTGTTTTATGTGCAGAAAGATGTAAAAATATCTTGGCAGAACTGTGTGTGAGAATGTGAGCATCTGCCTACATTATGCCTGTCTTTAGAATTGTAATTTTTAACAGTTATATTGAAAAACAAAACCAATAAAACTTCAGGCACTATGAGATCATTATAGAATTAATGTCTCCTCAACCACTCGAAAAGACTACAAAGACTTGAGGTCTTTGCCACTTGAAAGCTGCCTGCTGGGTACCTGGAAAATGTCTGGGCTGTGGATGTGTGGAGTGCTGAAGGGCGCATTCTGTCCTGGCAGATGTTGTGCTGGCGGCTTAGGAAAACAAAGCAATTAGTAAAACAAAGAGAGATGTCTTGTTCATTCTACATATTTGGGAAGATAGTCACCTTGGGCTTCAAGGCTCATGTATGGATGTACAAATAATTCTAATTCTACATCACAAAGTTTGCATTCTGATAGTACCCTGAAGAAATCCTTAAGGATCTTCAATATCAAAGGGGGGAAAACAAAGATAAAAAAACAGCAGGAATTTCCTTTCCTTTTTAGTAAAACAATTTAGGAAAAAAAAAGTTTAAAATAATGTTGATTCGCATGTTGCTACTAAAGTAGGGGGTGCTTTTGGTTCTTGCACTTAACATGGCTTTTTCTGGCTGAGTTAGTAATTTGAGAAGTGGAATGCATTCCTGACTTTATGCTTGGCAGAGTAATGGTAGTACACACTCAAAGATGTGGAGATCTTACATTGCATGGCAAAAGAGACTTTTCAACTATACTTAAAACTATGGACTATATTCGATTATTCTGAGTTATCCAGGTAGGTTCAATTTAATCAAAAAGTCCTCAAAAGAACCTTTTTCAGTGAAGACCAAGGTTAGAAGGACATGTGACTCCAGAGTTAAAGTTACTGCCTTCAATGATGGCCAGGTGCCACAAGCCAATAGATGATGACTCTTGGGGTTCTCTGGAGTGTCCAGGAAAGGACACAGCTGACACCACCTCGATCTGAGCCAGTGAGGTCTGGGTTGGCCTTAAAGAACTGTAAAATAATAGAAATAATTTTTTTAAAGTAACAGGTTTATGGCGGCTACCCCAGGACTGCAGTTGGAGGAGGATATCACAGATTCTTACTTACTCATAAATGACTTTGCCAATCCCAGGGAATGCTGGGAAGTGTTATGAATGAATGTTGGGAAATGTTATGGTAATTTATTATAGTAATATATACACATGTGAATATATTTGTGGACATATTTGAGATAGAGTATTGTATATACTCCAGGCTACCCTCAGTATCATGATCTTTCTATGCTGTTTCCTGAGTACCTGGGATTACTGGGCCATGTTCACTCATTTTCTTTTTCACTCTCTCCCTACCTCTCTTATTCCCTTTTCTCCCTTTTTTCTCTTTCTTCTTCCTTCCTTTTTCTTTCTTTTGCTTTTTTAATTTTTCTTTCTTTTGAAATCAATGTATTAATTCATGTGCCCATGGACCATTGAAGAATACAGCTAAGCTAGGACCAGTCGGAACTGGGATCATGAAAATAACCAACGTGGGGTGGAGCTATGCTCACTGCCTATGCAGCCAGCTTCCAGAAAGCTCTATAGACTCTGTTTCCTATTCTGCTCTGGAGCTGGGGCACAGGGCTACTAATCTCTTCCCTGCTATTGTAGTGGTTGAGAATTGAGAGTGTCAGAGACTTTCTCAGCTCTTGCGTGCACAGTAACTAAGCAGCTACAGTGCCAATGCTCATACAAAGTTTTCACTGTATTGGTAGCCTCTGGATTCTTGTCTTATTCATTTCAACAAATGAAAGTCATAGACTGGAGGAAGGTTTAGAAAGCTTTTATTATGCAGCTTATAGAGACTGAATTTAGGAAAAGGAAGCGGTGAGGAGCTCTTGCTGAAAGAGTAATCAAGAGGGGGTTCCCAGAAAATGGAAATCCCACTTAGAGGTCCAGATTGGGGTCTCTTAAGGGAGTTTTCTGGAAAGGGGCTGAACTAGTAAGTGTAGCTAAAGCGTCATGCCACGTGGCTAAATAGAAGATCAAGTTTTCTGGGAAAGGAAGAGTCTTCCCAGGAAATGTCATCCCCTAGGAAAGGGTACAATCTTATCTTTTCTAGGAAAGGGAAACTTCCTTAGGGAAGAAGAGATAAAGAAAGGCCAGACTATTCTGACATTTCTGACCTCTAGTGAAGTGAATGCTGTATAGACTCTTTTAAGGGTAAGGAAGTAAGGATGACTCAGATTTTCCCCCTATAGGCTCAAGGACATTCCCCTTTTACTTTGGGGGTCCTGTCACCCCTAAACTGTTTCAGTTGGTTATTCAGGCCTTTTGCTGTAGGGCTTTTAGCCAGGAAGGCTATAGGGCCAAGGTGAGTAGCTGGGGCTAAGGCAAGATGTGGGAGGACAGGTATGTAGGACTGTGTGCAGAAGCAGTGGGAAAGGTAAGACTATCACTACATCAGCCCTTTCCCCACGTTAGGAAGTGGAAAAATAGAAAATGACCATAATGCTATATACTTCTCTTTTCTGTTTTGCTTTGGCTGACCTTAGCTAGTTTTATCACAGAAGCAGCAACACTGCTGAGAGTTCTTGCGTGTCTTGTCCTAGAGTTTCTTTGCTGGAAAGAATATAATCTCATTGTTCAGTTTGAATTTAGAGAAGGAAGAATCTGGATTGGACCACATATCCTTCTCAACCAGAGGCAAGGTGGATGGATGTCAAACCCACAAACTAGGCAACTTATAAAGAATAAAAATGGGGGCTACAGAGAAGACTCAGCAGTTAAAGTTGCTTTCTGGCAAAGCCTGATGACCCAGGTTTGATTCCCCAGTGCTCACATAAAGCCAGTTGCACAAAGTGGTGCATCATCTGGAGTTTGTTTGCAGTGGCAGGAGGACCTGGTGCACCTCTCTACTTTTCTCTTATCTTCTGCCCTCCCCTTCCCTCCTCTCCCCTCCCTTCTTCTCCCCTCCCCTC
>PVHP010047072.1:0-13041 GCA_004024765.1 Zapus hudsonius
GGGGTGGAAAGATTGTAAGAGCTGTGGTGGGGGAGATTATCCAGAGGCATGGCCAGGAGAACCTGGCTGAATACTAGGCTATTCATGGTCCCCTGTCACAAGGACTGATCCAGACGACCCATGGAGGAGGTTATCCAGCGGAGGGGGGAGGGGAGGGCAGCGGGGAATTGGCGATAACAACTCATTGTTTGCCCACTAAATGTTGTAACTCATTATGGACAATAAATTTAAAAAAAAAGAAAAAAAAGAAGAAATTTCTGTCATCCTTAGCCACTAGGTTTGAGGTCATCCCTGAACACAGAGACACAGGTGGGAAGCAGAAAGCTGAGGCTCACAGCAACATTCCACAGAGTCCATGGAACAGGAACGTGGAATGCAGGTGAAATCCAATGTCATAGACAGGGCTGTAACTGTGGAGTGGGGACAAGAGGAGGCAGCAGCAGCCTCAGTCCAAGCTCTGACAACCCAGGCCTTCTGAAAGGACAGGATGGGGTCCAGACATAGATGGGGTGCGGTAGAATTGAGTGGGGTCTTATTGGCAGGTGCCACAAGGGAGAATGGTGAAGCTGGCTGTCAAGGCTGGGGGTGGGTGTAAAGAGAGAGTAACAGAAGGCACCATGGACTGACATTTCCCTAAGGTCATAGATTCACTCATGTAACTCTCAGAACTCCCAGGGTATCCATATTCCTGGGACCTTCGTGTGATAAGGGTAAGCTGAGCTGGCAGAGTGGCAGGAGTTCAGCCCCAGATCCAGCCCCACAGTGCTTGTCAAAGGGGCAGTGCAGAAAGAGGGCTGGCTGCTGTGGGGGGACCTGGCCTTTGCCATGGGTTGCAGAGCCTGTGTCTGGGCTGTCCCAGGGGAGAGCATTCTGGGAGGGGCAACAAGTGAAGGCGTGCTTGGTGAACAGGTCTGCCCTGAGCTAGGAGCAGGCAGAGTCTGGGAGCATAGAAAACCCTGGGGTCCCCTTTAGGGTTCTGTTTCCAAGACAAGTGGGAAGGATGGGGGAGCCAGGTGGGTGGGACAGAGGGAATGGGGAAGAGACAGCCCAAGGCCTAGGGGAAGTGTGCAGACTGAGAAAGTACAGACAGCAAGCTGCTCAGAGGCAAGGCTGCAAGCTCCTCCCTTCAGCTCTTTTAAACAGCTTTATTGACATTCAATCCACCCACTTAAAGTGATTTTTAGGGTCACATAACCAGCACCACAGAAGACTTTAGAACAGTTTCATCACCTCTAAAAGAAACCCCAGGTTAGATTTGGGAGCTCACAACTGTAATCCCAGGACTATAGAGGCTAAGGCAGGAGTAGGATTTGGGGTCAGCCTAGTCTATAGTGTGAGAGCCTGTGTCAAAAAACAAAACAACAAGATGAAAAGAAACCACATAATTAATAACAGCAAAAGCAGTTAAGTTCGATTTTGTCATAATATTAAAACATTTGTGCATCTAAGAGCCCTAACACTAACAAAGAGGAAATTACAGATCCAATGATTTAGTAGACAATATATAGAGGACTTTTAAAATACAACAAGAAAGTCAGGTCATGTCTCTAGCCTGCTCTTCTCAAGCTTTTCCTAATTGCTAACTGCCAGGTGTAGACACAGCCATGAGACCACTTCTTGGCACTAGTTCTAAGAATCCTTCAATGCAGTCACATTGACAACCAAAATTAACCATCATAGGAAGCCATACAAACGTTTTCCACCAGGACCACCATTTATGCTGATACCAGCAATATACAAAGATTCCAACTTCTCTTCATCCTCGCCAGTATATCTGGTCCTGAGAGCAATGTAAATTCAAACTACTTAGGGCTGGAGAGATGGTTCAGTGGTTGGAGGTGCTTGCTTGCAAAGCCTGAAAGTTTGGGTTCAATTAGTCCCCAGTACCCACTTAACACCAGATGCACAAAGTGGCACATGTACCTGGACTTCGTTTGTGGTGGCCCTGTGTCCAAACTCTCTCTCTCCCTCTCTCATGTAAGTAAATATTTTAAATATTTTATTTATTAATTTTCAAGCCGAGATACACACACACACACACACAGAGAGAGAGAGAGAGAGAGAGAGAGAGAGAGAAAGAGAAAGAGAGAGAAAGAGAGAGCACCAGGGCCACCATATTGTGGGTACTGGGGAATTGAACCTGGGCCTTAGGCACTGGAGGCAAGTGCCTTAACCGATGAGCCATCTCTCCAGCCCTCATGTAAGTAAATATTAAAAACAACAATAATACTTTAACCCCCTAGGATGATAGCAGCAGCAGCAGCAGCGGCAGTGGCGGCAGCAATGGGAAAAGCCTAGAATGTGTCAGCAGAGCTCAGGAGTCATTCTGGTGGGAGCTCAGACAGGGATGTGGGCAGGCCGAGGGTCCAGATGGGAGTGAGGACTCTCCTGGGAATTGACTAGAGGCTATTCATGCTTTGTTCAAGACAAGACCTTTCCTACATTTTGCCCATGCCCTCAGTCTTGGTGTGAGGTTAAATTTAAAGGTGACAGACTAATTAATTTGGTGGAGGAAATTTTAAGCCAGCCCAGCATTCAGCCTGTGGCATGGATATTATTGGCTGTTTTTCACCAAATTTAACGTGAGAAATGAAAGCAAGGAAGACAGTGGGGAAAGATTTGGAAACCTTGCAGTTTGGACAGAAAGAAGTGCTATAATGTTCCAGTCAAGGAGGGTGCCACTAAAAAAGGTCAAGCACGTATACGTCATAGCAAAAAATAATTTTAAAAAGATGCCTGGAGTGAATCTCAGAAATTACCAAGGCCACAGCCATTCCAGGCACAGAGATGCAGAAATGTAGATTTGTTTCAAAGACTTTTCAAGGCAGCGTCTTTTGAGAAGAGTCCCAGGATGCCTTGCTCATTTTAAAGTGTCTAGTGGATCCTGGATTGTTTCCTGGGATTCTCTCTCCCCTTCCCCCAGTATTGTGCCAGTAAGGGTCTTAGTGGCCACAGCAGCCAGACACAGCTTGAGCTATTGGCAAAGCTTGGCATATGATTGATTTTGCCGACAGGAAGAATGCAAGAGTTATAGGGTTATGGGGGCTTCCACCAGTTTTGAAAGGAAGGTCTGAGAGACCAGGCAATGAGTGGTCATGTCAGGTTCTCTACACCAGCCCCTAAGAATGTGATGCACAGAACTGTGAGGGTGAAGCTGAAGCTTCAGTGGAGATTATGGGAAGGCAGAAATGCGGAAGGAACATGGGGCTGTGGGTGCCCCTCAGTGGCAGAGATGTACAGCATGGGAAACTCCTGCTGAGAGAAGCTGCAGGCAGCCAGCACAGCTCTCTCAAGGGATGGGGCTGTATAGGTCCCTTACAATTCACATCACATCACTACATGCCCCAGGTTTCATCAGATACAGAGCTACAGGATTCAATGACTGTTGTTCTAGGTTTCAGTCTTTTATGGTCCAATCTTCACTTGCTGTGCCCCATTCCTTCCTTTGGCAACAGGAATATTTACTCTGTATTTTGGAGGTGACTTTAGAGTTGGACTTTTGAAACAGTTGAGACTTTGAGGACTCTTAGAGGTAGACTGAAGGCATTTTGCATTGTGAGATTGACATGAGCCTCTGGGAGCCAGGGGTGAGATGCTATAATTTGGATCTGGAAATTCGTACAGAAGGCCCATATCTGGTGCTGTTGGGAGGTGGTAGAAACTTCCCCATTTCTACCACAAGAGGAGAGCCTAGTGGGGAATTTTAGGTCACCAGGGGCATGCTCTGGAAGAGGACTCTGGGGCTGTGATCTTATTCTTCACATTCTGGCCATGAAATGAGTGGCTTTTTGCTCCAACCTGCATTCCCTGCCATGCTGCATCATCTTGCCATCGGTCCAAAGGCACTGGGATCAGCTGACCATGGACTAAAACCTTTCTTCTTTATAAGTATATTTCCTTTTTCGAGATGGTCGTGTTATGCTGCTCAGGTTGGCCTCAAATTTTTGGGTCCAGGGGATTCTCCTGCCTTAGCCTCTCAAGTAGATAGGATGGCCGAATGTATCACTGTACCTGGCTCATGCATTTAGTGATGGAAAGCTGACTAACAGTGTATATTCCAGAGCTGAGCATGTATACACAAACTCATACATGAATGATCATAGCAGATCATAGCTTATCCATGAGCCAGAATGTGGAAGCAAGCTGAGTGTCTGTTGACAGATGAATGGGTGAACCAAATGTCATCTTGTCCATACAGTGGGATGTTGGTCAACTGACAAACAGAAGTGAAGTTCTGATAGATGGAGAAACCTTGAGAATGTTTTGCTCAATGAAATAAACCAGACACAAAATGTCACAAAGTGTGTAATTCCATGAAATGTCTAGAATAGGCCAAACCATAGGGACAGACAAGAGATCAGTAACTGCCAAAGCTGGAAGGTTGGCTTGTCTCTCCTTAATGGAATCTAGGGTTTCTCTTTGGGGTGGTGATGATTGTGGAACACTGGGAATATACTTAATGCCACTGAACTGTACACCACTGCTCAATTTTATGTTAGGTCTATTTTACTACAAAATAAAACAAGAAATTTTGTGCATACCCTTTAGCTAGCCCCCCAGCCTCCCAGCTCCTGGCTCCTTTCTGTCACCCACTCACTTTTTGAGCAGGATCTCTGAGGCTCCCTTGCTGAAGAGGCGGAAGCCACCGTCAGGCATGTGAATGACCGTGCTCATGGACTTGCGGACCGAGTTGAAGGTATACACTTTGTAAAGCTTATCTTCTGGTATCTTCTCCCGTATAGGCTGGAAGTCTTGCTTCAGGTCCAGGACAAAGGACAGCAGGGCGCACTCCGTCTTGTTGCCCACTTGGCGTGGGAGACCACCTTCCTTCTCTGGAGGCTGTGGGTGAGTAGAGTTAGTATGGCCCTCCAGGCCCACAGACCTTGTGTTTTTTTCCAGGGTCAAGGTTCCCATCTAGCCATGGCCACCACATAGCTAAAAGGGTGGCAGCAGGGAACCGAAGTAGACAGGCCATGTGATAGCTGCAAAATGACCCCTTATAGGAAGCTCTCCCATAATTCACCAGGCTTAGAAGGACCTTCTAGACCTGCAGGCCCCACCCAGCAGTGAAAGTGTTCAGCCATGTCAGGGAGGAGGACAACCAGTACCCCTGAGACTCCTCACAAGTGTTTGTTTTTTCCTTCCTTCCCTCCCTTCCTCCCTCCCATCTTCCCTCCCTTCTCACCTCCCCTCCATTTCCTTCCTTCCTTCCTTCCTTCCTTCCTTCCTTCCTTCCTTCCTTCCTTCCTTCTTTCTTTCTCTCTCTTTCTTTCTTTCTTGTGGTACTGAAGATTAAACCAAGGACCTCATTCATGCATGCTAGGCAAACACTCTACCAAATAACACTCAGCCATACCCCCAGTCCCTCAGAGATTCCTAGGTGGGCCTAGGACACTTCATGTCATGCTCCCAGCCCTGCCCTCCTAGCCTGGCTCACTAGTATTTTGGTGGTATAGGCACTGTTGATGGAGATGGCATGGACCAGGAGGTCGAGGATCTTGGGGGTCAGGGCACTTGGAGCCGGAATCTCTTTGTAGTGGGTATCTCCTAGGTAGGACTGAACCACTGTCATGCGGTTGGTGGTGAGTGTGCCTGTCTTGTCGGAACAGATGGCTGTGGCGTTGCCCATGGTCTCGCAGGCATCCAGGTGGCGGACCAGGTTATTGTCCTTCATCATTTTCTGAAAAGGGCGCAGAGCAGGCGGAAATGCTTGGCTGTTTATTCATCATGGGAAGGGTGGTAAGACAGTGAACACAAACATGGTATGTGGGTGCTGCTAACAACCCAGTGGGGACCTCAGTAAGGGTGGCGGCCAAATCAAGGGAGCAGGTGTGTAAGATGCACGGACTCTCCTCAAATGGGGAGCTTTTGGGAAGCCACACTCCACACCACTCATGGCACCTTTCTGCTGGGGTGCTCTCTTCAGTCACCTGTTGGCTCTAGGCACCTACCCCCACTTCCTATGGCTCTCATGTGTGCTCACTGCCTCCCTCTTCGGAGGCCCTGCCTTCTGCTTTGCCTCTGCAAGTGCATTATTTCCCTTATTTCCCCATTCCTCTGGACCCCCAACTGTCCCAAAGATGTCAAGCCCTGGGCTTCCCTCCATGGCCGCCTGATTTCTGTATCCTTTCATTGTGCCCACAGGCTAGGTAGGTGCAGTAGGGGCACTCCAGGCAGGTGTATCAGCAAACTCCCACCCCTTCTCAGTGCCTCCACTCCTCCTGCAGATAGCCCCAGCCTTCCCCACTGTATCCAAGGGGCTCACATCTCACTCTGGTTTAGAATGGAATCACTTCTTAAGTATTCTTATTACCTTGACAGAGTAAGCCAAGGAGATGGTGACAGCAAGAGGTAGGCCCTCTGGGACAGCCACAACCAACACGGTAACGCCAATGATGAAGAACTTCACAAAGTACTGCACATAGACAGGCGTGCACTCTGCTAGCCACACCCGGCCATCCACGACGAAGGTCTCAATCACAAAGTAGAGGACGAGTATGATGACGGTGATGGCAGACATCACTAGCCCTGCCCAGCCACAGGGAGGGGGCCACCAGAGTGAGGAGAAGAGAGAGGGAAGAAGAGAGAAGGGGTTATATAGCTGTGGCCAGCCTGAGCCCAGCCAGGCCATTTGGAAAGGCTTCATGGGTTTAGGCTGTTTGGGGATAGATAGCTTGGAGGTTCACTCAGTGGGGTGGGCAGCCTGGGTTGGTCCTTGCTTTTTATCCCATCCCCAGGACACAGTGGGATAGAGAGCAGAGAGCTTGTGCCCAAGGCTGTGAGGGATCAGCCTCAGAAGTTGAGGTTCTGGCCAGTGGCTTCTGTGTTCTGCCTCTTGCCTGTGATATGGGCAGAGAGCCTGGATAATAAGTGTGTGACCTGGGCCTCACTGTGCAGGGTTGGGCCAGGACCTCATGGCCCTGGCTGGCCCTAGTCTGGCCCCATGGCTCTCTGACACACATCACCTGCCACATCCCTTTCCCCTAGTCCTATGGCACACACTATGCTGTACTAGAGGACTCGCCATCTCTCTGTACCATGACCTTGCTCAGGACCAGGGCCATGCTCTGTCCACCTTTGCATGCCCAGCACCTGGAACTGATACCACCTCCAGGAGCCCAAGGTTCTCCAGGCCCTTGGTCTACCACCTCTGGCTCGTCCCTACCTGCTTTCCCAATCTGCACAGCCAGTTTCGTGAGCTTCCCCTGGAGGACAGACTTCTCCTTCTTGGGCACATTGGCTTTCTTCTTCTCCCGGTCCTCCATCTCCCCACCCTCAGCGCTCTTCAGAGGCTGCATTTCCATGGCAACAGCCCCATCCTGCTTCTTAGCTACACACAGAGGAAACCCATGATTATGGTTAGGTCCCAAAGTTAGGGGCAAGGGGGCTGTCACAGACATGCCATCATGTGAGAGGAGATGGGATTCCATAGAGCTTTTATTTCCAAGCTTAACAAGGCAAATGGCTCTGTAGGTCGACCTCTGTTGCCCTCCCAAGGTGGGCAGTCAGCTCCAGCACTGTTCCACATGCAGGAAGGGAAGACAGACATAGGCACATGAACAAAATGGCCAGTGCTGGGATGCCCTAAATCTCAATACCCGAGAGCAGTCCTGTGGTCGAAGGAATGTTCTGGAACCCAAAGCTGACTCATCCTCCCACAGACATCCAAGCCACCTCCAGTGCTTCCCTCATGAGGACACTGAGGCCTTGTTGCACCCTTCTCCTGGCCCAGACAGCAGTGATCTCTGGTCAGGTGGTCTCTTCCCATACTTAGGCAGGACTTTCCTGTACCCTCAGCAATCTCTCTCTCTCTCTCTCTCTCTCTCTCTCTCTCTCTCTCTCTCTCTCTCTGTCTCTTTTGTTTTTCGAGGTAGGGTCTCACTCTAGCCCAGGTTGACCTGGACTTCATTATGTAGGCTCAGGGTGGCCTTGAACTCACAGCAATCTTCCTACCTCCGCCTCCCAAGCACTGGGATTAAAGGCGTGCGCCACCACACCCAGCCTCTGCCTCCCTCTTGGGTGGACAGCTGCCCTTGCTCCTCCCCAGTGGGTCTCAACGTGCCTCATGCTTGCTGCTCTGGTGGACTCCTCCTTTTCTCCCTTTTTGCCAAGATGGAGTCATTGGGATTGGGGCTCTCCAGACACACTGCTGAAAGTAGTTCTCCTCACTGCACTTCTGTCCTCTCCTCTTCTGGGAAGGGCTTCCTGATCTAGCGGCTGGACCCCCCCCCCATTCTCTTTTCCTTCCATCACTCTTGGCACCTTGACCATCACCTTCCCGCTTGGTAGCCCAAGCTACTTGCCATAGCTCTTTCCTTCGGGCAGCCTCTGGGACAAGCCAGGCCCTACACAACTGCTGCCGTCCAGCTATCAGACTATCTCTCCCCTGCCCTAAAGTCCTCCCAATTTCAATTATAATTCAAGCTCTAATTGGCTTATCTGATCCTCTCAGTCCCTGGGTCCCCAGGCCAACACACATACACACACCACAGCACCAGAGGGCTAGCCATGCTCTGTCTTGCCTTAGAGCTCCCAGCACCTGGAACCACACCTGATTTAACCTGACACCTCCTCTTGTCTCTTCCTCAGGCCATCGCCTGCCATTCAACTGTCTCTCCTTCCTATGTTCCCCATCCAGGGGTACCCCACTAGGGTGCCAGTACCACCAGGCACCTAGGGCTAAGAAGAGAGCTGGGCCTCTGCCCTTTGGGTAGTAGTCACTCTGTCACCTGACTCATGGGCTCAGATGGAAGGGAGCCAGTCTAGGAAACTCACAGGGCTGGGACCCAGGGCTTTGGGCAAGTCACCTTCTCTGTGCCTCAGTTTCCTCATCTGGTCACAGTGGCTCAGGGTTCACATTCAGGGGTAATATTGACAACTGAATAAACTCAAGCTATGCCAATGGCCTGGGATTCCAATAGCTTCCCTCTAGTGGCTGGTGTGTGGGTGGAGGCAGCCCCTCCACTATTTGACCAGAATGGGACCATGAGTCTCCTCATGTTTTTGCCCCATAGCAGCAGGACCCTCCCCATGTTCCCACCCTCCAGTGCCCTCCCCCACCCAGGCTCCTTGGCTGCCCTAAGCCATGCACGCAAGTTACCTCTGGTCTGGCTACTGTCCATCGCCCCATCCTGCTGCTTTCCTACAATGGAAGAGGAATGACAGACACAGAGACTTGAGAACATCCATGCGGCCACGACAGACAGACAGACAGACAGACAGACAGACACACACACACACACACACACACACACACACACACACACACGACACACACGACAGTGGTCAGAGCTGGGGAGGGACTTCCTGGCCTGGGATGATGCAGGGGAGGGAGGGGAAGAGAGGCTTGATTGCTAGTGGCTCTGACATTGCTCTGTACTTTCCAGGTTCACTGTAGTCATCACACATAGTTTGGGATTCCTGAGCAAAGTCCCTGGAACTTGCTGGCCCTAAGCCCACAGTGAGCCTCTAAGCTGGTCCTAGATGAGCCCTGGAGACAGTTTCTAGGAGACACACTGCCTTGAGCAGAGTCCCTTCGAGAAGCCTGCTCCTCCAGGCCCAGAAGGAGGGGTTTCCAGGTGCTCCAAAATCCTGGGGCCAGCACTCTGCCTCACCTCACTTTTCTGAGTTAACTCTATGTTTTTTAAAACCATGTTTGTGTGGTGTGTATGTGTGTATATATGCATGTTCATATGTGTGTGCCAGCACTTGTGTGTGTGTCCATGTGCTTGTGGGCCACAGGTTGGTGTTGGGTGTCTTCCCCAATAACTTTCTACCTTATTTATTGGCACAGGTATCTCTCACTGAACCCAGAGTTCATCGATTTAACTAGGCTAGCTAACCAGTACTGAGGCTGCCTGGCATTCACATGGATGTTGGAGATCTGAACTCAAGCCCTCGTGTTTGCATTTTACAAACAGCCATCTTCCCAGCATCCCCCACCATGTATATTTGAAAGGGACAAGAGCTACGTCTCATCTTAGATCCTGCTGGACATCTCAAGGTTGTTGACCAATCCGGAACTTGCTTGTGTGTCCCGGCTGGGTGCCTTGAAGTACCGGAGGCAGAGTGTGGCCAGACTGGGCTCCAGGTGGCTCTGTCTGGGGCCTCAGATGGTAGGTGTAACCCATGGTGCCAGCCACTCCTTCTGAGGGCTACACAGGTGTGGTGGAAATTAGAACTAGCCAGGAGGGGGGGGCTACACCTGCACTGGCCTCCATCAGGAGGGGCTGCTGGGCTCAAGCCAATATCTCATGTCACTGAGGACATAGGGCCAGAGTGTCAGGTAGTTCCTAGGTAATGGAGTCAGGGTCTAGTGTCCCCAAGAATGAGGAAGAGGGCTCCTCCCAGCCAGAAGTGGGCCATCGATTGGGCCGTCTCTGCTCATGGCTTTTGTATGGGTTGGGGGTGAGTGAATTGGTGAAGGGGACTTGTAGGGGAGGGGATAAACACAGGAAGACAGCGCCATGACAACATCACCACAAGGAGGGAATTGCTGGAGGTTCCGAGGCTGTGAAGAACCAAAGGCAGGATGACAATAGAGCCAGCCTTCACAGAGTGCAGGGGCTCTGTAGAGGGGAGGGAGACTTTGGGTGAGCATCCCCAGAGGTGGACTGGAGTGAGACAGAGCACAGAGTGGAGGGAGCGACCCCCTAGGAGAAGGATACACAGGGGTCTTATCCGAAGGCAGGAGTAGAGAGGAAGGGGATCAGGTGGACAGGGGGCAGCTTCAGCGCATGCCCAACAAGCTGACTGTCCTACAAGGGTCAGGAAGGCAGTAGGGGGCACAGCACAAGGTAGCTGCTGTTTCCCCAACCAGTGTCTCTCCAAGAAGCTCGTCTACTCTGACTCCTGAGTTGCACAGCCCAAAAGTGCTGGAGAAGGGAGAGGGGTCTGTCTGGGAGGGGATGGGAAATTCTGACTAAGTTCAAAGAGGTGACACCTAGGACCAAGCTGTGAAGGACATTTAAAGGACAGAGCAGGAGACCAGGAGCCTAGAAAGGAGCCACAGGGGACATCAAGAAAGTGTAGGTTACATCAGCCCAAGAGAGAGACCCTGGGCTGCAAGGGAAGGGGTTGGATTTCCTGGGGGCTCTATGTGGGAGGGGTTCCCTGCCAACCAGTCAGAACCAAAAGAGTATCAGGCAGCTGAGCCCTGCTGAGGTACAGGGCTCAGCTGTCATCTCTGTGTTTTCCCAGGGCCCTCATGACGCTGGACTGGGCCCTGTGGCACGGCCACAAAGAAGCTGGGCTCTCTGAAGTCATCTTTCCTAGCCACTGCTGTTCCCAAGGGCAGAGGGAACACCTGCTAGAGTCTGATCTGGGCCTGACTGTCCTTTTGAGAATCTGTTGGCATACTCAGAAAACTCCTACTTCTGACTTTGTGACTCCCATTTGTGACTCTCCCCATGGAAGCTGAGAAGCGCAAGGCTCAGCATGAGGACCTCAGCAGCATCCTCTAAAGAGGAGGTATCTGGCTACATCCCTGTGAGCACACTACATTCCAGGAACAGATATAATGAAGCCATTGGGGAGCACTCATCTCAGGGAAGCTGCCCTTACATAGATCTGGAGGGGTCTCTGACCTGCTGGCTCTTGGGGGCAAACAAGTTACAGGTCCTTAGCAAAGAAGCCTCCCACCCTTTTGAGGGCTGGTTCCTCTGGAGTCTGGGACAGCCAGCAGGTAGATAAAGCAATAAGAACAATGGCATAGAAGTAGGCTGCTCCATCAGCTCTGTACATTGGAGGTTGGGGTTGCTTTACCTTTCTTGTCCTTCTTCTCTTCCTCCTCTCCACCAGCTCCAAGCAATGTAAAGATGATGCCTGTCTGGGAGTTCACACCAACAGCCGTCACTACCATTCTTCCAGAACCTTCCATGACATGGGTGCCTGGAATAGCAACACAAAATGACCAAGATGGTGCTTCACACAGCCTGGTGGGACACATGTTCAGTGCTCCCAGGTTTGCTCCCAGGGGTTCCCTGAGGCAGCAATTGAGCCTCCAGAGGTCACTGGAAGTATTGACCTGAGCCTAGACTGCAGCATGTTTCCTGGCTTATAGGGGACCCAGAGGACCACAGAGCAGTAGGTACTTGCCAGAGGCAAGGCAAAGGTCCAGCCATGCCAGGGGCCTCGGCCTTTCTATCCAGTTTCATAGTGTACTTCCCACTGAGACAAAACTGGGCGGAATCAGAACCTTCTAGAACAGGAACACTACCCACTGGATCTTCTTCAGAGCACAATACTGACCCCAGCAAGCCCCTCCCTTGTGGTTTGTGGTTTCCTATCCAGGACACCAAGATCCTTCCTGAGTGGGGAAGATCCGTTTCCTTTGCCCTGCAACCACCTGTGTCTGCAACCACCACCATCAGGCCTCCAGTGGCGCCTCTGGCTTGGCAGAGGGTTGCACTCTTGGACTCCCCAATTGAAAGGTTATTCAAGGAGGCCCTCACTGAGGCAAGTCTGGCAGGCACGCTTGGCTGGGAATGCTGGGCCAAATGGCTTCCAAAGTGACCTCTCTGGGCTGGTTGGGAGGGTGGTCCTCACCTGAGAGCAGCATGGGGTCCTTGTCTGCTGATTTGCGAACATGATCCGACTCGCCAGTCAGGGAACTCTCGTCAATCTTGAGGTCATTGCCCTGGATGAGCACGCCATCGGCAGGCAGCAGGTCTCCTGCAAGCCACCAGGGCCAGAACCAGAAGCTATTGGTCCCCACCCCCATCTCCTCCCACCTCTGGGGGGGGGTTGTCTGTCTTCTGGGAAAAGACCAGGGACCTCCTTTCTTTCAGCCTCCTCCCTTGAGAAGAAGGGCCCACTCACACCCAGTCATGCTGTTCAGCTCCCAGAGAACAGGGACAATGCTTGCATCCCACAGTAGCGGGAAAGGACATCCTCAGAGGCTGTGGAAACAGCCTGCTTGCTGGAGGCACTGCTGTGTCTCAGACTCACTTTCTGCCCCAAATCCAGGTCCATAGGGAGACAGTATGTGCTGGGGAAAAAGTTCTGCCTCTCTTGGGAAATGAAGTCAGGCTTCCTGGGCAG
>PVHP010047073.1:0-13007 GCA_004024765.1 Zapus hudsonius
GGCTGAGCGCTTTTTTTTCTGACTGTCCTGTTTCCTAGCTGACTCTTCTGCTGAAGCTGGAGGACAAGCTGAACCGGCACCTGAGCTGTGACCTGATGCCAAGTGAGTGTCTCCTTTCCCTTGGACGATGGACGCTCTGCCAGTCCTACCCTTTGAGGGGACATATCCTGCGGGGAAAGTGGCCAGGCGGTAGCACTGACTCACTCACACAGCATGACTGTCTTCACCATCCCGAGATGGATGGATGGATGGGGTGATTTGAAGGTCTCTGTCCCTCCCCTACTGTACTCACCCCTCCTGTCTCTGTCAGATGAGAACATCCCAGAATTGGCTGCTGAGCTAGTGCAGCTGGGCTTCATTAGTGAGGTGAGGTGTCTGCCTTCTTGTGTCTGGCTGCCTCCCTGCCTGGTCGTCTGGGTCCTGCCTCATGAGCGCTTCTCCCCAGGCTGACCAGAGCCGGCTGACGTCCCTGCTCGAGGAGACCCTGAACAAGTTCAACTTTGCCAGGAGCAACACCCTCAACTCGGCCGCCGTCACCGTGTCCTCCTAGAGCTCACTGGCCAGGCCCCTAGCTGAGCAGTGGCTGTCCCTGGACCGCTGCAGCCCTCTCCCCTCCCCCATCAGTATTACCCGGAGAAGCCCCCTCCCTTACTACCCAGGAGGGTGTTGGGGGCTCCCTATTCCAGCGTCACCCTGCCCTTCCCCCTCCTCCCCTCTGCACTTTGTTTACTTGTTTTGCACAGTCGTGGGCCTGGGTCTTCTCAGCAGCCGCTTCTAGCTGGGGGCCGGCGGCTGACGCGCTGCGCCCGCGTGCACGAGGCCGGCGGGAGCTGGGGCGGGTGGTGCTGCGGTGTGGCCCGCGGGGGCCGTTTGGTTCGCCTCGGTTGCTGCTGTAATAAAGTCTACTTTTTGCTAAGAGCGCGCGTGTCTTGTCTGCACTTCCGGGGAGGTTCCAGAGCGTCGGCCCGGACCTAGGTGCTGGGCCGGGGCGCCCAGGTGCGGCGGGGGCGGGGCCTCGGGGCCCAGGTGCGGGGAGGGCGGGGCGCCCAGGCGGGCGGGCGGGCGGGCGGTCAGGCGGAGCCAGGTGGAGGTGCCCGGCGGCGGCGCGGCCCACGCGATGAGGTGCTGCCGCCCCTGCGTCTTCGGTAACTTCCGTGGGTCTCCTCGGGCTCCCCGCGGCCCGTCCTGCGGCCTCCCGGCCCCGTGCCCCCGGCTCAGGCCGCCTCCCCCTGCCTTGCAGACGCCGCCCGCGGGCCCCGGCGGCTGATGCGCACGGGCCTCGCGCTGATCCTGGTGGGCCACGGGAACCTGCTGCTGGGAGCCGTGCTGCACGGGACGGTGCTGCGGCACGTGGCCAACCCCCGCGGCGCCGTCACGCCCGAGTACACCACCGCCAACATCATCTCCGTGGGCTCGGGGCTGCTGGTGAGCCCCGCGGGCCCGGGCGGGGGCGGGGGCCGGGGGGCGGCGGCGGGGCGGCCGTCCTGGAGCTTGCTGTCTGTCCTCCGCAGAGCGCTTCCGTGGGTCTCGTGGCGCTGCTGGCGTCCAGGAACCTCCTTCGCCCACGGCTGGTGAGCGGGCGGGCGGGCGGGCGGGCGGGCGGGCGGGCCCCGCTTGCGGTGGCAGGAGCCTCGGGCAGAGCCAGGCCGACCGAGCTCACCGTCTTCTCCCCAGCACTGGGCGCTGCTGGCGCTGGCGCTGGCCAACCTGCTCCTGTCCGCTGCCTGCTCCATGGGCCTCCTCCTCGCGGCCTCCCTCACTGTGGCCAACGGGGGCCGCCGTCTTATAGCCGACTGCCATCCGGGACTGCTGGATCACTCCATACCGCTGGACCAGGGGCCGGGACACACCGACTGCCCCTTCGACCCTACCAGAATCTACGTGAGCGCCTTCTCCTTGCTGTCCGCGCAGCCCCGGCCCTGCGCCCTTGCTGCTCTCCCTCCATTGTTCCTTCTGCTTTTAGGATACAGCCTTGGCTCTCTGGATCCCTTCTCTGTTCATGTCTGCAGCCGAGGCTGCTCTGTCTGGCTACTGTTGTGGAGCCGCGCTCACCCTACGAGGAATTGGACCCTGCAGGAAGGAAGGGTTTCAGGAGCAGGTAAGGAAGAGGACCAGGAAGGGCTCCTCCACAGACTGGTTACGTGGAAAGGGAGCTGAGGTGCGTTTAGAGCTGGGGTCTCACTGAACCCTCCTGTGCAGCTAGAGGAACTCAGAGAGCTGGAGCCTCCCGAGAACGGGCAGCTACTGGAATCCCGGGCATCACAGAAGACCTGGGTTTAGGACAGGTAAGGGCCTGCGGGTGGAGCCTGGGTAGGAGCAGGGACAGGGAAGTTTTCCTGGAGCTGGGGCTAGTTCTCTGCTCTTCACTCCTGACCCAGTTTGGTTCTTCCTTTATCAGGCAGGTGCTGTTCTGAGGCTCAATCCTCACGTGTTTGCAGCTAACAAAGAGCCCTGAACTCAGGGTGATATAAATAATTGTAATAAAAGAAGTCTTTTCTTCTGCCTGGTTACAAGTGCTTGTAGAGGAGAGGACACTGATGGTGCTGAGAGTGAAAGTCACCAGAGAATACAGTGGTCTTATTACTCACAGGACTTTAATGAGGGAGGGAGGGAGGGAGGGAGGGGACCAAATTCTTCAGCTGTGCTGGTCAATGAAAGGAAAAGCTGGTGCTAGGCAGCCCTCCACACCACTGACTGATGAACTTGAGCACGTCCTGGCACACTGGGCTGTGGGAGGTCTGCAGTCAAGGGGAGGACAGGAGAAGGACTCAGAAGGACTCATGAGAACCAGTGCAGGGTGTCCTGGGGACAGTCCCACCTCCCGGGACCCCTTGCATAGTGCTCCCTGCCCATGTCTTTCAAGTCTCTGACCTTTATGGCCATAAGAAACTTATTCCAGTTGTCCTTGTTAGCAGCCTTCCCTGGCCGCTTAAATTCAATTTTATTCCTCAGAATGGGGTAACCTGTGGAAGATGAGGAAAAGGTGAACTGGAGTTTCAAGAGATTGGGGTATGGGAAGGAAGAGAACCGCAGTCTGAAGAGTGGGATGGTCCTGTCGTGTACCTTTCACTAAGTTGCACTGAAGTTGTTTTTATAATTTAATATTTATATTTATTTTCAAGCAGAGAGAGAGAGAATGGGCATGCCAGGGCCTCTAGATGCTGCCAACAAACTCCAGGCATATGCGCCACTTTGTGCATCTGGTTTTACATGGGTATTAGGGAATTGACCCTGGTTGCTAGGCTTTACAGGCAAGCACCTTAACCGCTTAGCCATCTCTCTGGCATTTATTTATTTATTTTGAAATTTTATGTATTTATGCCAGGACTTCTTGCTCCTACAAAGGAATGCCCCTTGGGCTTTATGTGGATAGCTGGAGAATTAAACCCAGGATGAGCCAGCTGTGATGGCCCACACCTTTAATCCCACTCGGGAGGCAGAGGTAGGAGGATCACTATGAGTTCAAAGCCACCCTGAGACTGCATAGTGAATTCCAGGTCAGCCTGGACTAGACTGAGACCCTACCTGGAAAAACAAACAAAAAACACCAGGATGATAGGCTTTGCAACAAGTGCCTTTAGCCACTGAGCCACCTCCCCTGCTCTGTGACACTGAAGTTTTCTTTCTTTTGGTTTTTTGTGGTAGGGTCCACTCTAGCCCAGGCTGACCTGGAATTCACTATGTGGTCTCAGGCTGGCCTCAACTTATAGTGATCCTCCTACCTCTGCCTCCCTGGTACTGGAATTAAAGGCGTGTGCCACCACACCCAGCTGACATTGAAGTGTTCTGACCTTTTCTACTTGCCACGGGATTACTGGGTTTACCTGTAATGAGGCAGGGTAGTGCCCGAACTCCAGTGCTTGCTGCCACCAGGGAAGCCTCGTAGGCACCACGCTCATCCCGAGGCAGGACCTGTTCCAGTCTCTGGTCCATTGAGACTGTGAGCACCCAGTCTCGAACCTCTTCTCTCTGGGCCTCCTGGGAAAGACAGGAACAAAAGCTTCACACAGGGGAAGGCATGTCTGGAGCTGTTGATAGCAAGCTTACAAAGCCCTAATCCAACACGGTAGGTGTTAACTATAAATATCCTGCTTTGGATTAAGGAGCACAGCCACTGCCTCTCCTCTCCCTGAGGGAACAGAGATAGCAGCCCACTCCTCCCTCGCACAGCCCCACTCTCCAGCCTGCGCCCTTACCGGTACATGCTGCTTGGCTGGGAGTGGCACCTCAAAGGGAATGTCTGTGTCCTGAAAATCTGAGTGGTCAAGGGCATCCAGCGACCCTTCCTCGATTGCCTGTGTACAGTGGACAACTGAGAGAGAGCTTGAGACAGACAAGGCCTCCCGCCCTTGGCACTGTTGTCCTACTTACATCGGTCAGATCCAAGAAGCGGTTGAGGAAGATGAAGGCCATATTCTCCCAGCCAACTGCCTGCCAATAGGAGTGAACAAGCTGTGCTTGGATGCTACAACATCCCAGGCCCATGTAGAACTGTCCTCCTTAACATCAGCCCTGCTCAAAAGATGCTCCATTTCCCAACTTTCCAATTTTGTATTTCTTGAGCCCCACCCTTGGCCCAGCTCACCTTGGCCGCAGTGCCTGCTTCATAGAAGGCCTTGTCTGCAGGGAGTAGCTGGGTGTGGCGCAAGAGTGAAACAGAAAGCCTGGCAGCTATAGTTTCCTGTGGATTAAAGGCAAAGTTTTATGATCCTGGTACTACAGTGACTCACACGGTATCTAAACACTAGGAATCGGGCTGAAAGTGCTCTGGATAGCAAGCTGGTCTTGTCTTGGTTTCTTTCATCAACACAACCTACCTAACAGCTCCTTCCACTTCTAGAATGCTCTTACCCAAGTACACAAGAAGTTCAATGCAGTTATCACAAATAAGCCAAAAGTATAGGTACTCAGAGGAAGTGAATCAAATCAAGAGATTAAGGAGGCTGGTAGAGTTTTGTGGGAACTGAGCCAGCCCTAAGATCAAAGAAGTGCTGGAAGAAACTTTGTTTCCACAAGGGTTAAAGACTGATGTGCAGAGAAAGGAAGCTAAAAGGGAAGCAGGAAGGTCCAGGAGCCCAAGCACAGAATCCAGAATGTGGACTCCTTCAGCTTCACGGGTCTGAAGACACTCTCACGGACTCTCACGGACTGTTGCGCATTCATCTCACCAGCTGTTTGACGCTTTGGGCCGCAGAGCGTGTGGCGTAGTAATGAGCGATCAGCAGCATGGTCTCAAACTCCTCATGGGCTGCAGAGTTGGCCTCACTGGACTTCACCAAGTTCTCACACTAGAGAAGGAAGAGAGCACAGCCTGCTCAGGCGTGAGGTGGAGTGTCGCTGAACAGAGTAAATGCGCATCTAAGAGCAGAGACTAGGGTAGGGGCAGGTCATTGACCCTGCTTGCTCACTAGGTTGAAGAGGACATCCCGGAGATCAGCCCAACTGTGGTAGGCCTCAGCACTGTTGGTCCCAGGAGAACTGACCATGTCAGTGAAGATCCTCTTGTAGATGTTGAAGTTCTGGAGGCGGGAGGGCGAAGCAGAAGGAAAATGGGAGAGGGGAGAAACAGACTGAGAGTGTGTGTGTGCAGGAGCTAAGGGACAGTGAGAGAGGGTTGGGGAGGTAGCTCAGAAGGTAAAAGAGCATGATGACCCGAGTTAGGACCATCCTCAGAACTCTCGGAAAAGCCAGATGGCACAGTGAGCTTCTGTAACTCAAGTGGTTTTTTTTTTGTTTTTTGTTTTTTGAGGTAGTGTCTCAGCTCAGGCTGACCTGGAATTCACTGTAGTCTCAGGCTGGTCTCAAACTCATGGCAATCCTCCTAATCCCGAGTGCTGGGATTAAAGGCATGTACTGCCACACCAAGCCAAAACTTTTTTTTTTTTCAATTATTTTATTTTTTTAGAGAGAAAGAGGTAAGCAGAGAGAATGGGCACACCAAGGGCCTCCAGCCACCGCAAATGAACTCCAGACACATGTGCCCTCTTGTGCATCTGGCTTTATATGGGCACTGGGGGATCGAACTCTGGTCCTTCTGTGTTGCAGGTAAACACCTTAACTACTAAGCCATCTCTTCAGCCCAATTTTTTTTTTTTTGGTTTAAATTTTTTTTTTGCCAGGCGTGGTGGCACATACCTTTAATCCCAGTACTCAGGAGGCAGAGTTGGGAGGATCACCATGAGTTCGAAGCCACCCTGAGACTACATAATGAATTCCATGTCAGCCTGGGTTAGAGCAAGACCCTACCTCAAAAAAACGAAACAAAAGATTTTTTTAAACTTGCTTCAAACAAGGTGGAAGGTGAGAACCAATACTTAACCTATCCTCTGGCTTACACACACACACACACACACACGCACACGCACACGCACACGCACACGCACACCAAACTTTCAGCTACATAGTGAGGTCCAGGTCAACTTGGGTTGGGCTACATAAGCCCCTGTCTCAAAAAAAAATTTTTTTTTAAATAAAAATTTTTGTATCAGCTGATGCTCTGGGTGAGGGCACATGCGCAGTCACACTGTTAGTGGACTGCCATTCCAGAAAGCTGTGCTTCTCTGAGGAGTTCAGCAGGTCCCTGCGGATCAGCTGAGAACACCGGCAGCTCCTTTGGGGTTCTTTATCCAGAGAGGCTATACATCTTGGGAGAGGCTCAGATTCTGGGCATGCTGTTCTCTAAGGGCAGAGTTCATTGAGATGGGTGGGTGGGTCTAGAGGAGGGATGAATCCCTGGTGGAAACACTCTTCTCAAGGAGAAGGCTGGTACCTGTGGGTTGGCAGGGGCTCCATGCTGCACATAAAGGGCCAATGCCTGAGCGTGGCCCCCCTCTCGGATCAGGTGAGTGGCATACAAAGCCACGTACTTGTGCAGAATCTTGTAGTTCTGTTTAGGGGGAGGAAAAGCACAGACAAGGCTGGGTCAGCAGTCGGGGCACTGACCAGATGCCACGGATCTGTTTAAGAGGCCAAGGGTATAAGCAATTCTTGTCCCAACTTCAGAGGATGGAAAACTGCACTCACACTGGTCAAGGGGTGGAGTCAAGAGGCCGGAAGGGAGGGGCTGAGGAGCTGGATACCTGTTTGGTGGCTGTTTCGAGGCACTTGTCCCACTGAGCCTGCTCCACGTAGAGATCCAGAGCAGCCACCACGTCCACACCCACCAGCTGGGGAGCAAGAAGACCCTGCGTGAGGCGAGGGGTCCAGCGCCTCTCCAGGCACCCATTCTCTCCCTGGCTCTGCCCTGCCGGCCTCCTCACCGAGTCCACTTTGCCCTGGTTCTTGAGGAATTCTTTGTAATGCTGGTCCACGTAGTCTTCATACCTGTGAGGACACAGAGAACTCACTTCCCGGTCCTGGCCACACCCTTCCCACCAACAGGAGAGAATTTCCCAGTGATTACCGGGGATCTAACTCCTTGGCCACTCGCTTGGCCTTGTTCCACTCCTCACCCTCAATGAAAGCATCAATGGCTTCCTTGATGAGGTCCAGGTTCAAATAGAGCTCTGCAGCCTGCGTAGTGGACAGCAAAATGGAGCCTCTGCCCTGGGGTGAGGTCTCCCCCGGCCCTCAGTCCTAGCACTACTCACAGCACTGTGTTTTCCAATCCCCATCAGCTGGGGGCCAGCAGCTCGGACGACTTCCAAGCTGCGCTGGGCAGGCAGGAACTTGATGGAGAGCTCCGCGGCCTGAGAGAGAATGCAGCAGAAAGTGGGTGGCGGCCATCAATACTGCTAGGCTCTTTGACATAACCTATTCTGTACATTTCCTCCCTCACCTTCCTCCTCCTGGGCCACGCCTGGCTCATGGATCCTTTGATACCATCAGCGAACCTATCTGTTCCACTCAAACATTTCCCACACTGTCTGAGGTCAGTTTTGCCACCTGTGACAAACCAGTTTCTCAAGTTCTTTGTCATAAATAGAATCTTGGTAGCGTAGTATATAGAAATAATTCCTAAAATGAGTCTAAGGAACTCTGCAACTATTTGTGTTAGGCTCTTATAAGCGTCAGTTTATTCAGACACACTGGATTTTGAAGGCAGAACAGCAACAACAAAACAGGAATAGCAATAATGTAGTAATATAAGATCAATAAATACATACTGAAATGACAATGTCTTAGATATACTGGGTTAAATAAACTTATTTATCTTTTTTGTTGTTGTTGTCTTTAAGGTAGGGTCTTGCTCTAGCTCAAGCTGATCTGAAATTCACTACGTGAATTTCATTCTCAGGATGGTCTTCTTGGAACTCATGGTGATCCTCCTATCTCTGCCTCCTGAGTGCTGGGATTAAAGCCCAGCAATTTTTAAAATCTTTATTTATTTATTTTGAGGCAGGGTCTTACTCTAGCCCCGGCTGACCTGGAATTCACTCTAGTCCCAGGCTGGCCTCAAACTCACAGTGATCCTCCTACATCTGCCTCCCGAGTCCTGGGATTAAAGGCATGTGTTACCATGTCTGGCACTTTTTATTTATTCATTATTATTAATTAATTTACTTTTGAGGTAGGGTCTCACTCTAGCCCAAGCTGACCTGGAATTCACTATATAGTCTGATGGTAGCCTTGAACTCACTGTGTATCCTCGCTACCTCTGCCTTCCTAGTGCTGGGATTAAAGGCGTGCACCACCACGCCCAGCTTTTTTTTTTTTTTAAAGAACAGGACCATTAGAACATTTAAATTCACAAATGTATCTTGTAGGACAGTTCTAGCGACAGTGCTGGTCTGGATGATCCTGACAGTTTCTCTTGGCCCTGACAACAGTTATTCTACAAGCCCAGCATTCTACATGGCCATTCCGTTTCCACTGGGCATCTTCCATCGGCATCTTCATGGATGTTAATTTTCACATGACCCAACTTGGCTATGGTCTATGCCATCCCCTGCCCTTTCCAGCTCCTTTTTTTTTTTTTGACAGAAAATAGAACTTTATTATAAACATTTCCAGAATAGAAACTGATTTGTGTGAAAACTTTTGGAACTATATGTAAGATAAGCATATTATTATAATGCATTTTTCTCCAATGCTCCAAGTTAGGTCTACTGAAGGAAATCTAAATTGCTTCACAGAAAACCAGTGAGCATAAAAATATTTGACAAAAAACTAAAACAAACCCAACCAAAAAATAGATTCTGCAGTCTGCTAATCCTCCAGTTTAAAATAAATGGTCTCCCAAGGGAAAATAATTCATCACAGCAATTTGACAAAAAACACAGCCTCTCTCATAAAAGGAAATTATATGTAAGAAATAATAATTTTCATGTTGGAAAACAAGCGTACTAAATACTTGGTTCTCGCTGCGTTAGAAGTTCAAGGACGCCTGACGTAGACAAGCAGCACGAGCATCACAAAGCCAAGCTCCTCACAGACCTTCAAACCCAAGGACAGACTGGTCCCAAAGCATTTCTTCCTCGGTCCTTTCTTCTCCTTGTTCCTTTTTCTCTTTCCTGTGCTTGCGGTCCTCTCTCTCAGAGGCTTCGTCGCGGCTTTTTCTCTTTTTGGGTCTTGGGTTTTTCTGCACCAACCAGCACGGTGTCTGCTTCTCCCTTCATCTTCCTTCTTTGGATGCTCTTGTGCTGTTTAAATCCTGTCCTCAGAACTTCTTTTTCTCCCATGCTGGGGCCGCTCTTCCTCAGTTTCTCCTCTGCCTTCTCCAGGGGCCTTTCCCTTTTCTGATGCATTTGTTCATGACTGGCGGGAGGGTCGCTGGCACTGCATCCTCAGCAGAGGTGTTGGTGAACCCCAAATTCTATGTTGTATGAGCCACAATGGTCTTCTTGCTGCCTAAGGCTCAGGGGCCCTGGTTTTTCTGAGAAACAGTCCCTGGTAAGTTGACCATAGCTCAGAGGACCTAGTCTCAGCTTGCTGTCATGAGCTGGAAACCAGTTCTCTACTGTTTGAAATATTGCATGATCTTGGGTAGGCGTGGATGGTTCCAGAAGGGAATCTTGGGTCAAACATTCCATACCGGGGTCTGGAATCAACCTCTTCTCTGTGCCCACCGTTTCTCAGACAGCCCTCTCTCATCCTTCTGAAAGAAGTCTCTGGCTCTAGGCCTCTGGCTTTCTGTATGTTAATATAATTTTTAAGTTCATCTTGAAGAGTCATGTGACTTGTTTGATGCTTCATTAGGTTGACAGAAAGGGATTCTCTTTATCAGACTGAGAGCTTGGTAGAGAAATTTGATCATACTCACCTATTAGTTGCTTTAGTTTTTCAGCGTGAACTTTCCTGAAAGTAACTGCAACAATCAGGGAGCTAAAACATCATGAGGCAGACATCTACTTTTGTCCACTATGTTACTTTCATTCACCTTCTCTGAGGCAGGGGTCTGGAGCTGCCGGCCATCAAGATATGAGTGTCTATGCTATAAGCACTCCTGGGCCTCCTGCTTGCCAGTTGGACTATCTGATGGACCTTAGGACTTGCCCATTTCCATAATTGTGTGAGCTAACTTCTTATCTCACACACATGCACACCCTGTTGAGTGTTTCTCTGACTAACACTGTTTGTTTTAGGAGTAGTGACATGAGCTTTGGCTGCTGGGTGAAGCAGGAACCCATGCTTTTGTCATGGCCTTCATTTGTCTCTGGCTCTGGAGTTGTCCTTCCAACCCTTTTTTTTTTTTTTTTTTCCCCCGAGGTAGGGTCTCGCTCCAGTCCAGGCTGACCTGGAATTCACTCTGTAGTCTCAGGGTGGCCTTGAACTCATGGTGATCCTCCTACCTCTGCCTCCCGAGTGCTGGGATTAAAGGCGTGTGCCACCACGCCGGGCCTTCCAACCCTGTTGATGTTCTCCCTGCTCCCTCACAGAACCTTCTGGAAACCTCCAGCCCAGAGCTAGCTCACGTGTCTCTGAGCTCTACTTTGTATACTTCAGTCTTCAGTTACAAAAAGTATTAAGTTTCCTAACTTCCGTTTTACACCCTTTTTTAGCCTCCAGAGGTTTTGGCTCTAGAACACAGCAGAGACTCAACAGATACCTGTTGCCTGACTGCAAACCAAAGACACAGGAGGATCAAGACGCACACCTGAGTTGAAGGCAAGCCCGATGGGAGTGGACCCAGGGGGAGTAGCCAGGACAGTCTGGGAGCTCACCTTCATCCAGCACTTCTCCATCAGGCTGCTGCTTCCGGAGTCCCGCACTTTGAGGTAGCAGTCTACCGCTCGGCTGTACTCCCCGGCCTGCTCCCACTGCCGGGCCTGCTCCACGAGTCCCTCCACACCCCTGCAGAGACAAGCTTGCTCACGCTCAGGCTAGGGAGGGCAGGGAGGCCATCTTGCACATCCTCATGTCCTGCACCCTCAAGCCCTGTCAACAGCGCTTCTTACCTGCCCCCCTTCTTGGTAGCTTCCCGCTCATATTCTTCCTGCAGGGCCTCCAGCTGGCCAGGCACATAGTCCTTGCAGATGCGCAGAGCATCGCTCCACAGTCCAGCCTCCTGCACAGATGCCCAGATGTCAAAGGGCAGAGACACGGAGGCTCTGAGGCTCCCCACTGCCACAGAGATTGCCTACCTTCTTGGACCAGTCTTTCCTTTCACTTGCCTGTCCGTTCCCCTCTCCTGACCTTAGCACCAGGGGACAATGTGAATCTTTGTGGTTCTCATACCCTCTCCTCCTCCCCTCATGACCCCAAATACAGTAACCCACCTTATAAAAATTGAGAGCCAGGCCTGGTCTCTGGGCCCGAAGCAGCAACGCTTCTGCCTTCTGAAAGTCTTTCTCCTCCAAGGCCCCACGGGCCTGACCTATAAGCACCTCAGCAACACTGTCAGGATCGTGAGCCTCGGCCACACGCTGAGCTGCCTCCCAATCCTGGTTATGGACAAACCTGCCCGAAATGGGGACATAGGAAATGCTGAGTGCAGGATTAAGGTGTCTACAGCGGAGACAAATAGCCACATGGCTAGAGAGGTGTCAGTTATCGGCATGAGGCTCGAGTGCAGACAAAGATGACCAAGGCAGTAGTAACTGGGAAGACAGGAAAGAGTTTCCGGGGTAACTCACATGAGGACTGCTTCTTTGGGTTTACCAGCTCTGATGAATTCAGCTTCTGCCTCTTCCAATTTCCCCTACAGAGAAAGGCAGTCACACAGTGAGAGGGAGGCTCCTGTCACATAGCCAGGAGGCAGGGTTGGAACATGGCTGGGTGGTTACTGTCACAGTCACACACCTCGTCCTCCAGGTACATGGCATATCGGAGATGAATCTCAGGGGCTTTGTGCTTGAGGGCCAGTCGAGACAGTTCAAAGGCAAACTCAAAGGAGCTGAAATGGAAGGTGCAGACAGTGTTCTACTTAACACTTAAGGAAGGACTGAGGAGAGGAAAAGAGACAGATTTAACGATAACAAAGCAGAAGTGGCTGGACAAGCCTGTGCTTTCCTGATCACTGCACTCAGCCACCACAGCAGAAAACAGCCTTCCAAGCACAATAGGACCCTTAGTGGCCTGACTCTGCTCCTGGCCTTCGAAATATTTGCTAAAGAAACACATTTGTTCAAAGTGTAGGAGATATGAAAAAGCAATATGGAAACTGATTACTATATAAACTAATTTAAATATAATAAAATCATAAGAGAATGAACAAGCGACCATACATGAATGGCTAATGGTGTTCCCTGAAGCCATGTGTTATTTATTAAATAAAAAGAACAGTGCTAAGATGGCTGACTAGCAGACACGCCACGTCCCTCAGGAAACAAGGGTCAGGGTTTTCAGCAGGGATCCAGGTCGTGGACATAAGCTGCAGTCATGCTCTGAGCCGCAGACACCCCCCAGCACAGGATTCTCACCAGTGGAAGCTTCCATCGAGGACCGCGCTCGCCAGAGGCAGTGAGTTGTCACGAACCGGCAAGCCCGGCCAGAGCAGCCTCAGCCTGCCGGCTGACAGAGGCTTTTCCTCAGCCTCTGCCGGCTTCCCTCGGGTTCCCTCCCTCTGCATGTTCCGCGTGTCTATCCAGTCCCTCCCAGGCCCTTGAGTGTCTCTCATATTCAACTCT
>PVHP010047074.1:0-12996 GCA_004024765.1 Zapus hudsonius
CTCCAGTTACCCACTTAAAGCCAAATGTACAAAGTGGCACATGCATCTGGAGTTTGCAGAGGCAGGGAGACCCTGGCTCGCGCTCTCTCTCTCTCTCTCTCTCTCTCTCTCTCTCTCTCTCTCTCTCTCTCTCTCTCTCTCTCTCTCTCTCAAATAAAAGTGTTTAAAAAAAGTATGAAGTAAGGAGAAGGCTGAGGACAAGGGACAAGGCAAACTGAGGACTGAGTCAGGATGGATGGCACAGCAGGTGGCACCCAGCATGCTGCCTCTGCTGGGGGCTAGCTACCTGAGCTCACTTGGCCTCTGCTCCCTGGGTGCGCCACCAGGACCTATCTACCCCAGAGCCTCAGTTCCCCAAGCCAGATGTCACCAGATCTGCCAATGTCCTCGTGCTCTGCCACAAGGTCTGGCTCCAGCTCTCTGTTTATGATTGGCTTATTATCAGTCTAAACTTAGATAGACTATTCTGTACTTTGATGCTCTTATCTCTAGACCATAATCCTCACAGCCTGGTCACATAGTTACTCTCTGACCTCTGCCCACCCTGGCCATTCTCTCTCTCTCTCTCTCTCTCTCTCTCTCTCTCTCTCTCTCTCTCTCTCTCTCTCTCTCTCTCTCTCTCTCTCAATTCCTTTGCTTGGTAAACCACAACATAGAATTGTCTTCTAATGCCACTTTCTAAACAGAATAGTGGTCCAATCATTCTTGTATAATCTAGGGGTTGTGCAAGAGGGAATGAGAAAAGTCCAGAAGATCAAGCTTGGGTCTTTGGGGAAGTCAACTGCAGATCAAATAAAACATAACTGGATTTAAGGACAACAGCACATCTGAGCTTCCCAGCTCCTAAAAAGCAATTATTCATGTCCCAATGACCTCAGCTGATTCCTTTTAATTTGCTCTACTAGACATAACATGGCAATCCCAAACTATCACAGAATGGAACATCCTCCAGCCCCCAACCCGCCAATCATAAAAGATCTCTCATTTTCTCTGATTCTTCCCTTCCCTCGCTAGGGCATCTGAAATCTTAAATCCTCCTCATTTACCACACAACCAGGTTGGAAACATTCCTCAAAGAGGAATTTTCAGACTAATTAGGTAATGTTCTTAAATCATTTTAAGATCCTTAAATTATAGAATCCCTGGGGTTTTGTTCAACCTCCTTAAATTACTCGTATTTTACATTTCTCCACAGTGCATTCTGGTTTCCAGAACTTTCATAGTAAGTCCGACCAGAAGCAAGGATCTTTCCCCACTAACCTCACAATCAGTTTCTATTTAAGTGAGTGGTGGAGGACTCTTCTCATTTCCCTAGAAACAAGTTTCTAGAAGTTTACTCCTGTTCTCAAGAAGTCTCAATGACAGCCCAAGTTAGTAAAAGGTGCCACCTCAGAAAAGTTTTTGACTGTTCATGAGTCTGATGACTGCCAAAAGAGCTGCTTTTTCCCTATCTCTGCTCGCAGATTTTAGAAAACTTGATTTCATCCTAGCGTTTGTATCTTCTCTTTTGTCTTGGGTTTATCAAAGCTCAGGTAAGAGGGAAAAAAATGACAGTGACAGAGAAAAGAACGTCAGCTATGTGGGCAATGGCTAATCAGATTTCCAGAGAGGCCTCATGGGATAATTATCATGAAATTTCGATATGAGACCATCAAAATCGAAATTCAAAGCTTGTCCCAAGAATCCCAGAAAATGCTAGCCTTGAGGGGGTAGCTTGGTCTGGCGCCTCCATGAAAGCTGCACCACCCCAGGCAAGTCACTTGAGTTCTCTGGCCTTTCCCTTCCTTGCTGATAATAGTCCAAATGTCTTTTCCAGATCTGATTGTCCAAGTAACAAACCAAGTTTAGACAGAACAGAGAGTCAAATGGGACAGAAGTCGTTTATTTCAGAATAATTTTCATTGTCTCTAAGCAATTATAAATAGGCTATGATAAACAATTTTCAAATAAGTTTCTGTTTTGGCTTTTCTTTGGGGGGAATTATTTTTTGTTGTTTTCTTTTTCCTTCCTTTCTCTTTCTTTCTTTTCTCTTTCTTTCTTCTCTTTTTCTTTCTTTCCTTTTTTCTTTCTTTCTTTCTTGCTTTCTTTCTTTTTCTCTTGGAGACAGAATCTTACTAAGTAGCCAAAATTGCTCTTGAACTCATGAGTCTCTGTCTCTACTTCTCAAGGGCTGAAATTTCAGGCATAGGACAAAACCCAGTTGTTCAGGAACCCCAGCCATATTCCTTAGGCTTGTGTTCAGCAGCTACTATGGCTACAGGATGATGGTGCAAAAATAGAGCGCTTTCATTGTTGACTTCTCTAGAAAATGACTAATTCTATGGCCTCTGAAGTCTCTTTGAGAGTTTACCACTTCCATTGGAAGAATCTCAGATTGGTACCATTTCGGGTGGGTCACTTTTGATGACTAAAAACACTGATAGAATAAAGGCACAGCATGGCATATGAAATGGCATTAGAAACCAACTCCAGCCTACTGCTCGGGGCTGGTAGCAGCCCAGGACTCCTCATGGGTGAGAATTCCCTCTTCCTTACACACACCTCAGAAGCTCCAATTTCATTCTTTGTTATGAATAAGTAGAAAAGCATTGCATCAAAAAGGAAGGAATTTTTTCCCATTTTTTGTATGGTTTATTTCTTTATTTTTCTTTTAAATAAGAAACAAGCCAAATTCTTAAATAGGAAGAAACCCCAAATGCCATCCTAAATTATTAAGAATGTCTGTCCCCCAAGTCTCGTGTATTCAGTGGGTTCCCGCTTGTCCTGTGCTGCGGTGCTTTCCCTTTATCTCGATCCGTACAACACAGAACTGGAAAGCATGGATATTTCTTTTCATTGCAGTGCCTCCTTTTTCATGAAAATATTCTTCTTTTCATCACTCTAGACTTTAAAAGCAACTTCTTCACACATTCCTGTGAACTCGGGGCCTAAGCCAAAATAAGATTGCTTTTAGAAGCCACACTTTGGCAGAGGATATAATGGAAGGTCAGGTTCAGGAACTAATTGTCACCTATGCCAATGTAAATAATTTCTTTGATGACAGTCTTAATTTTCAAGTTTCCTTTAGCACCCACTCAACCACCCACTCCACATAGCATAAAAACATGATAAGGCATTATATTTCTTTCCTTAAAACATACTTTTTAAAACCTGAAAAAGGTTTGTTGGGAGACCATAGCACATGGGAGCAGGTTGTCATTCCCTTGGCATCTGCCAGAAGCTAAAGGGCCCATCCTGATTTATGCAAAGCAGAGATACAACAGCCAGAAACTACAAGTCCCAGCATGCAGTGGTCCACAAAGATCAAAGAAGCATAATTGAAGATGATAATATCATTTTAATTAAAAGAATCCCCTTATCTTCAAAGAGCTTTTCAAAGACAGCACTTCATAAGTCCCATGCCATTATAACTCCCATCTAAAGATGGATAAGAAGAAGCTATGCGGTCAATTTGATTAGACTTGACCATGGAAGTTCCTATTCACAGTTTTCACTATGTTAATGTTCTCTTAAGGTTTTCATTGCCAAATAAAACCCAAGATTACATTTCAGATGACTTTACTATTACTTTCTGGGAATAACAACTAGTAGGAAGCTCTGGTCCTCAGTTCCCATGCATCAGTCCAATATTTCCCTACAGAACAGCAATTTTGCTGCTAGAAATAAACACAGCAAGGAGTCTGCCACACAAGCCTGGCAGCCTGATTCAATCCCCAGGACCCATGTAAAAAGCTGAAGATGGCCCCAAGGGCCTGAAACCACAGTCTTAGTTGGTGAGGAGGACAGAGAAATTGCTGGAGATCACTGGTCAACCAGTCTAACCAAAACATGGCAGCTCCCAGGTTTCTTAAAGAAACAACACAGAAGACCAATAGATGAGGATACTTAGCATGTGTACAGGCCCACACATATACCAGACCACATACCACACCACACCACACACACACACACACACACACACACACACACACACACACACACACACACAGCTATCCACCAAGCAAGGCTTGAATATGCTAGGTTGAGAAAACTTTGATTTTTATTTATTTATTTACAAGCAGAGACAGATAAAGAGAAGAGAGCCAGACAGAGAGAATGGGTTCGCCAGGGCCTCCAGCCATGGCAGATAAACTTCAGATGTATGTGCCTCTTTGTACATCTGGCTTTAGGTGGATACTGAGGAATTGAAGTAGGGCCATTGGTTGTGCAGGCAAGCACCTTAACCACTGAGAAATCTCTCCAAAGCTGAGGAAACTTTTAGAGGTAACACGGTCAGGACTTTGAAGGTTCCATCTGGCTGCTGCTTCTTTTCTCTGTTTCCTGATGGGCTAAGTAAGTATTGGACTTCTCTTTCCTGACATGTTTCCACTGCCCTGACATTTTGCTGAAGCAACAGTGAACTCTACTCTCTGAAACCATGAGCCGAAATAACCTTTCCTTCCTTAAGTTCTATGTATCAGGCATTTTGCCACAGCAACGAGACACTCACAAAACTTAGAAAATCAGCAAAGGCCAAGGAACCTGTGAACTACAGAGAGAAATGGCTAATCTCCAACGAGCAAAATTTGGGAACTGCCCGAAGTGAACCACACAAACTTAGCCTTCACCAATCACCATAACAACAACAGAGTCCCTCCATAGAAACTGTTCCTCTGGGAGCTGTGAGGACAGAATGCCATCTGTGTTCCACAAAGGGTTTTCATAGCAATGGGGGAGGGGGTTGGACTCCTGGCCACTCAGAAGAGACTCACCAAAAACAAAGTGTCCACATCAGCACCCTAGTTTTCCCCCAGTGCGTTCATCCACAAATGAAGCCTGCCATCCTTCATTTCCCTACAGCCTTTCTCCTGTTTGCTTTGTATTTCTTTCGGATCCAGTTATCACTAAAATACACATTTTAATTGAATTATGCAAGATTCAAACTTCCACCGCTTTGAACATTTCAGTAAACATTGCCATACTCTTACCTACAGCAAGGTGACAAACCCTCGCGGGAAATTGAGGGCAGTTCTGAAAAGCCTCTCCATCAGGAGAATCCTCTTCAACTTAGGAGCAAATCTTCGCTACAGCTGTTTCACAGAGGTTCAGTTCTTGCCTTGGTTTTGTGCTTCTATTTCAACTCCCTTAAGCTTGCTGTCTCTCCAGTGTGCTTCTAGCTGGTCACGTGTCCAGAAACATGCCCAGCCACCTTGACCTTGATGGGGATCTCCCTCTCTAGCAAGATAAACTCTGAAATGAACCTTAGCTATTCCCTTCTTCTAGAACTATAGCAATTTCTTTTTTTTTTTTTTTTTTTTTGGTTTTTCGAGGTAGAGTCTCGCTCTAGCCCAGGCTGACCTGGAATTCACTATGCAGTCTCAGGGTGGCCTTGAACTCATGGTGATCCTCCTACCTCTGCCTCCCGAGTGCTGGGATTAAAGGCGTGCGCCACCACGCCCGGCTTTATAGCAATTTCTTGATCACTTCGACTTCTTGTCTCTGTTAGTGGTTCACATACAGCCTCTACGAACCACAAGACCTTGGCCTCTCCTGGATTTCAGTCTGGTTTACACTTTTTCTATTATTCACTCATTCATTATATATTTATTGGCAAGTGTGTGTGCATGTATGTTTATACATATGGGGATACCTGTGCACATGAGTGAAGACCAGAGGACAACCCTGAGTGACTTTGTCAGTCATATCCCACCTTATTTTTTTGAGACAGGGTCTCTCACTGATTTGACGAGAGTAACTAAATAGCCAGCAAGTCCCAGGCCTGCCTCGTTAGGGCTGGAATTACTGCCAGGCACCACCACACTCAGCTTGCCTGTGGGTACTGGGGACAGAATTCAGGATGTCATGATTCATGCAGCAAGACGCTTTCTCCACCGAGCCACCTCCCCAGCCACCATTCTTATTCCTAGAAGAGGTGACAGTGTTCTTTCCTCTGCTACTTGCTCCATTGCCGAAAAGCTCACAGTGCCCAGCATCAATTCCAATACATCACCTTCATTGCATCAATGTTTTCTTCAAGGACCACACTAGCTAGTGCTGTGACTCCTGCACTAGCGAGGCTGAGGCAAGAGAGCCTGGAGTTTGAGGTCAGCTTGTACTATATAGCATGATCCTTTCACACACACACAAAATGCACACCAATAAATGCATTCACCATGGAACATTTTCTTATAGTATCTATTAGATTATAAAAATATATCACATTTAATTGAATGCAGAATTCAATTCTTGTGAGACAAAAAGTAATCCATAGCCAAAAGAGTTTCTGGTTAAGCCCGTTGGCTGGACCACGACAGAACAGAAATGGGAATGAAATGTTTGGTTCTGCACCCGCTGACAGAATTGAAACATTTCAGCAAGCATTAGAAAACCATGTGTCCTTGGGGTACCAATACAGGATGACTCCAAAGACCATGAGAGGCCTTGGAACTCTCACCACTCTGGGAGGAAAAGGTCATTTTAGGACACGCATTTTTCAGTATGTAAACCCCCTCTCACATGTGAAAGTTAGCCCATGAAGCTTACTTTGGAGAATAAATGACCTCAGAGCATGATATCTCTGATTACCACGGGTTATCTAAAGCCTCTTGATTCAAGAGTTGGAAAGGTAGCAAGCAAGGAGATTTTATAATTACTCACTGACTTGAAAGTCGGTGTCTGCTGTCAACTCTCATGATAAAATACAGACGAAGGAGAAGAAGATCTCTGATGTAATTGTAATTAACATTTATGGACCGCCCCCTTTGTGCTAGGCACATGTACTATATCATTACCCCTCACAATAAAAGTAGCATCACAGAAGGCCAGAGCAGGACCAGAGCGACTCATTTCCATCCATCAATGTATCCCATGCCCATCTGTCCTTATCCTAAATAGTTCTGGAACTAAGAGGTTAAAAGACTTTAAACTCTAACAGAATATAGTTAAAAGGCAGGCAGGATGTTTGGCCCAACTCCAGGGAGTTTTGGCCATGCTTTGAAATATCTTTCTATCATAGAGGAAAGGGTTCATATTTGTTTTGTAAGCTCCTGTGTAGAAAACGATTGTAGCCCAGTATATATATGGAGTGATTGTTTTTGTTGACTTGCTTTAAATGGCCATCAGTCAACTGTGATAAATTAAGTGCTAAAAATTTTGTAAGGCACTAGTAATAGATGCATTTGATGCATGTGAGCAATAAGAACTTGGTATGGGCCAAGCTATAAGTTCAAGACCAACCTGGGCTGCAGAGTGAAACTGTCTCAAGAAAAAGAAAAAGTAAAAGAAACAAGCAAAACCACACAAAACTGAAAGAATTTGACGTGGTAAATTGGGATTATGAAGACATAGAGGAAGTATTAGGAAAACCAAAGAGGGAAAGGCTGGGGAGAATGCTATTGCTTGCTTTCAAATAGCATCTTTCCCAGCTTGAAGGCTGGGGCAGAAGTGGAGAAAGGACTTCCTGAGGAGGTGACCCCTGCATGGAATCTTAGACAGCAAGGAAAAGTGGTTCGGATGAAGAAAGAGGAAAAGGCATTCCTGATGCTTGGGCCAGGGTTTTTCAGAGTTGATGCAGAAAGATAATGATATTTAAAAACCATTTTTGATTCTGTATCACCTTCTGGGATTGGCTCAGATGATCTTCACACAGGGTCAACTTTCCTTTATCTCTGAATAGGAAGGGAATCATTTCAGGAAGATGGGAAATTGCCCCAAAGAAACATCAAATTCCCTCTTTCCAGAAAGGAAGAGAAGAGTGGTAGGTGAGGCACCATGAGAAAGATGGGAAGAGAATGTTCCATGATATCCCTGGAAGCCTACATCTCAAAACTGATCCAGGAAGAGGGGCTTGGGGATACCTGTACCTACAGGAGAGGAGTCACTAGAGAGTCAAGTACAAAACAAAAACAAAAAAATCAAAGGAAAGGAACAGAATTGTGAAATCAGCTGGGTTGTAAAAGTGAACCCCAGAACGGATAGACGAGGCACCCAGAATCTCATGGCCACCTGGAGAGAGAGCACCTGTTTCTAAACCCAGGGGCTTTCCATTGTGTGACATGGGCTTAAGTTGTTCTGTTTTGCTTTTCACTCTAATATAACATTGCTGCTTAGGCTTCTCTGGGCTTTCTTCCCTAGGGATGGAACAGTGACATCAGTTTTGATTTACAATGCGTTCCTTTTACAGTTCCCAGTGGCCTCAGAAGCCTCGCCAGGGAGAGTGAAGGGCTTGTGGTAAGTAGTTCACAGTAGCAGATACTATCAACAGGACTTTCAAAATGGGTTTTCACACAGCAAATCAGTGATGAGAGTGACCTGGATTTGACCACATTAACACAATTAGCGGAACCCAAAGAAAGTCATGACATACAATGTACAACAAGCATTATGGCTTTCTTAAAGTTCAAGTCTGAGGAAAGCTAGTAAAGATTCTTGAACCACTCATCAAAAAGATAAAGACCCACAGAAGGCATCTTTCCTATTATTTTCTATTCATGTTGGTTCAAGCAACCTACCTGTCTGCTTTGTATGAACTTACCAGTAAGCTGGAATGTGTAGGTAACTTTGAAGAATACATTCAATTTTATTTCTACAGGTTTGAAAACCAAAAGGCAGGCCTGAATAAATAAGAAAGCCTTTGGCATAAAACCACCTTGGGCTGGGCATAGGAGGATTGCCATGAGTTTAAGGCCAACCTGAGACTATAATGAATTCCAGGTCTGCCTGGGCTAGAGTGAGACCCTATCTCAAAAAAAAAAAACAAAAATCAAAACAAAACAAAGCAAAAAAAGAAAAAGAAAAGCCACCCAGATTTAAGTGGCCAATTCTCCATTTACTATCCAGGAAGTGAAGACCCTTTGTGAGGTTCCTGTTAACATCTTAAATCACAATAAGAATTAGCATATGAATTCTTTATTCACATTTAGTGAATATGCTATAGACTAAAGAACCCTAAGGCAAAAGATCTGATAGCATCTTAAATCTTTTTGGAGCAGGTTATCCACATATGACACACATATGTAAATAAATCATGTATACAATAAATATAGTAAACTAGTAAATTCACAAAATCACACTAAAAAACTTGTAGGTAGATTACACTTTTATTAAATATTAAAATTCAATAGCAACACTAAACATCAAGTATATTTAATATTTGTCAAATCCACATCAAGTTTTTTTGGATAAAAGGGGAATTTTCCATTTTCAAACTCACTGGCAATTTTGCTTTAAAGCTCACTTAACCTTTAAGCTGGATCAGTGTCAGAAGCCTGTCATCAGCAGCATTGAGGAGGCTGACGCAGGAGTATTGAGTTTGAGGCCAGTCTAGTCTGTAAGCAAGAGCCTGTATCAAAAAACGAATAAACAAGCAAGCAAACAAACAAAAGCAAAGTACTGATCATTTTTCCCTAATCAGTAAAAATAAAAACATGTGTTCTCATATTTCCTCCAGTGCAATATTCTAAAACAAGAAGTTGGAGAAAGAGAATGAAAGAGGTCATAGGAAGGAGCATCGTGAACAAGTTTTGTAAAATTCTAGCTCAACTCTCAAAGCCATGGTCAACAGGCCCAAAGGGTTCACTTCATTACTAGCCTTCACCTGTTCAACCCCATGGTAAGAAGTTGCATGTTTTTTCTGATTATTTTTGTCTAAAAATAAAGAATTCAGGGCTGGAGAGATGGCTCAGCAGTTAAGGCACTTGCCTCAGTGCCTAAGGCCCCCGGTTCAATTCCCCAGGACCCACATAAGCCAGACCCACAAGGTGGTGGCCCTGGTGTTCTCTCTCTCTCTCTCTCTCTCTCTCTCTCTCTCTCTCTCTCTCTCTCTCTCTCTCTGCTTGAAAATGAATAAATAAAATATTTTTTAAATAAAAATAAAAATAAAGAATTCAATTACACCCTGTCGTCTCAGTTTAAACTTTGGTTTTCATTTTTTCGAAGCAAATTGACTTATGTCTTAATGAAGAAATGGCTAGAATGGATTAAATTAAGAGAGGATTAATGCTGAACTGTCCATAGGATTTGAGTGATTTGCCCAGAGTTCCAAGAACAAATTGAACTCCTCAACATTGAGGCAGTTTCATATGTGACTTTGGTCATTTGTCCTAGAGAAGTCAGCTGTCCATTTGGTCATGTAGCTCAGCGCTTGGATGTTTTCCTAGTAAGCCCAAGATGCTGGTTTCCATCAGCCTCAGCCAACCTGGTCCAGTGGTACATGCCTGACTGTCATCCCAGCATTTGGGAGGGAGGGGAGGTAGAAGGATCAAGGTCAAGGTCATCCTAAGGCTACATAGCAAGTTTGAGACCAGCTAAGACCACATTAAGATCCTCAACAAATAGATTGTTGATAGATTAGATAGATGACAGATAAGCAGATAGGTAAATAGATAGATGATAGATAGATAGATAGATAGATAGATAGATAGATAGATAGATAGATAGATATAGATAGATTGATAGATAGATAGATGATAGATACATAGATAGATAGATAATAGATGGCATAAATAGATGATAGATGGCTAATAGATAATAGATAAATAATAGTGAGATGAGAGATAAAGGGAGATAAACACATGATATATGGACCCTACGTGAAGAGCATACACTCGGTGAAGAAGCACACATAGAAGTCTCTAGAAGACACTTGGTGCTCTAGAGTCTAAGCCTGAGACTGGCAGAGGATGGGCTGCCAACCTTAAATAAGTTTTAGATGGGACATCAGGCCAAATCCGCAGTCAAGCCCACAGCTCAGAGGCATTTGATAAAACTGTTTCCCCTCCAACCAGACCAGAAAGAGCAGATGGACTCATGACTATTTTAAGCAGTACAAGATATATGTTATGGTTTTCTTTTTTTGTTTTATTTGTTGTTCTTCTTGTTCTTGCTGTTGATTTGTTTTGCAGCTTTATTTTACTTGAAATTAACCTTTCCATCTGCTTTCTGTTCAATCCATATGCTGCCAACAAGAATATGTCTCAACTAGATATTAAGGTTTACTTCTATGAGTCACTGCATTAGTTACTTTGCTTATCACTGTGGGGCAAAATAACTGACCACAGCAAGTTAAAGAAGGAAGGGTTTATTCTGACACTGAATTTGAAGGGATCCAGGGCATCATGGCATGGCCAGGAAGGCATGTCAGGTCAGGAGTAGAAGGGGGCTGATTGATCACTTTGTGTCTGTAGCCAGGAAGCGCAGAGAGAGAGAGAGAGAGAGAGAGAGAGAGAGAGAGAGAGAGAGAGAGAGAGAGAGAGAAAGATACACTGATACCCAGCTCTCCCCCCTTTTATTTTTTTGGGTGTGTAAGGGTATGTGGTATGTGTCCACCTTATGGCTGTTAGTTTGTGTGTGGGCTCACAGGTGTATTGGTGCACATGCATGCTTGTACACATGTGCACAGAGGCCAGAGGTCAACATCAAGTGTGTCTGCTCAATCACGTTCCATCTTATTTATTGATTTCTCACTGAACCCAGACCTCACCCATCTGGCTGGTCCAGCTCTCCAGTTTGCCTCAAGGATCCATTTGTCGTTGCTTCCTGCAGAATGAAAGGAGCACAGTGTCACGGCTGTACTTGCCTTGGATTTGGGTGGTCTAAACTCAAGACCTTCACCCACTGAGCCACCTTTTTAAGCCCCTTTCCCCTTCTTATTTAGTTGGGGACCTCCGGCCACTCGGGGTGGATCTTCCCTCTTCAGATAAATTTCTCTAGAAACTTCCTTGCATACATGCCCAGAGGTGAGTCTCCTAGGTGACTGGAAACCCAGGGAAGTTGACAGTGAAGGTTAACTGCCACAGCCACAAGCAAATGACAAGACTATTGTTAATGACTCATTTATTGATGATGTTTTCATAGAATCCCCACCATCTACCAAAGAAAGTGGATTTTAAGAAGAAGAGATGAACCACTGCTATGCCTTGGCTGAAGTCATATTCAGACCACACACGCTGAGACTAGATTGCGCCAACATTTCTCCAATCGACAGAAAGCTTAGTAAGGGACACCAGACCATACCTTCATGCTGGCTACTCACCTCAGATGGCTTTAACTTTGTAATGACAACCGCCATACATAGACACAATTAGCCTGCTCATAATCTCATCCCTTCATCCATCTGTCCCTCCACTGAAACCTTCTTTCTTTCCAACTGGTCCCTCTCTGCTTTGAAGTCATCATCTTGTGTTTGCCTTCACTCTACATGAAGGTATTGGAGCCACAGGTCATGAACGCAACAGAAGACAGCATTCCAAGCCCTCCTCCCCTTCCTTTGGCTCTTCCATTCTTTCCTTCTTCCACAATGGTCCCCAAGCCTTGGAGGGTGGGGCGCAGATGTCTCCGTGCTGAACACTCCCCTGTCACTTCTTCTCAGCACTTTGATGAGTTATGAGTCTCCCCAGTGTTATTGTCATCCGAAAAGAGAAGCTTCTTTAATCAAAAGTGAGAGTAGCATTAATATATGGGCATAACCATACAGTTTTAGAGGGCAGTTTTGTGGGCGTAATGTATCTATTTGGCTAGACAAGAGTAGTTCCCCTATAGGGCTTATGACCTCCCCAGTCATAGTGACTCGTATTTTCTAATCTAAAATAAAGCAACATTAGCAAATATCTGATGATAGCCCATAGTATACACTTTACAATTACTACATATTAGCATATACAATTACAGCTTCTAAAAATCCTAGTCTGTATGTCATTTCTGAAATTTGGGCAAATGCAAACACTTATGGCATTAATGAAAATAAAAGATAAAACAAAATAAATTTTCTTTCCTTTTTTTTTTTAGGTAGGGTCTTGCTCCAGCCCAGGCTAGCCCCAAACTGACTGTGTAGTCTCAGGCTGGCCTCGAACTCACAGCAATCCTCCTAACTCAGCCTCCAAAGTGCTGGGATTAAAAGTGTCACCATGCCTGGCTCACAAAATAAAACTGGGTATTGACACAAACTTTATTTTTTGGCCTTTCCAGAACTAAGTCCCGTTATGTGACATTATGCACGAACATAGTTTCATCCATATCATG
>PVHP010047075.1:0-13047 GCA_004024765.1 Zapus hudsonius
GCCACGGTGAGTAGGTACAAACTTCAAATAGACAGCCGGTTTCAGATTTAAGCCAAAGACAGAACTGACTTCTGTCATCTCTCCATCTCTCCCCTGGAGTTGTTTTCAATATGCCCTTAGCCCCAAAGGCTCCTCTTTCGTTTGGCTTATTATATAAGGTTATATAAATACGAGCTAATGTTATTTGATTCAATATGAACTTATATTCAATTCAATTAAAAAGCCATTCCCCAGAGAAGTCCCTTTCTCCGTTCTAACTGCTTCGGACCTCCCTGGCTGAGTCTCCCATAGAAGCCTCAAGGAGACTGGCTTTTCTTCCCTGGATGGACCCCACTCCTCCAAGGAGCTCCAGGCTCCAGGCGCTCTACAGAGGACACTGGGTGAGGTGGTTTGGGAATCCCAGGGGAGCTTGTGCAATCCAGTTCAAGTTCTGGGCTAAGCAGAGACACTGTTTGGGGTGTTTTCTGGACTCCCAGGCCAGAGGCTTCTTGGGTCACATATCTATCAGCCATTTGCATCCCCCCCCCAGCCAACCTGTGGCCCCTGGAATTTCCCCACTTGTCAGACTGTGTCCTTCCCCTCACCCTGGGCACCGAGCCAGGCAGAAGTCTAGGGCTACAAGGCAGGAGAGGCCCTGCGGCTCTGACCAGGGTTGTCTCACGAGCCCTGGTTTCTGGTCATTCTTCTGTCTCTCTCCCATCTTAGCCCTCTTTCTCCTTCCCTCCTTCCAAAGCTTGTTGCAGCTGCACTTCAGCAAGGGAACGCAAAGCCAGGAGATTCCTGTTTCCTTCAAATTTGTAGCAGAAGTCCCTGGTTTTTTGTTTTTCCACTTCGTTCCAACTCTTCCTCAGAGGTTTCTTGTTTTTATAACAACCTCATCGATTAAGTCCTGGGAGAGGACCAGCCTCCATAGGCCTCAGTGTTTGCTGGATGCTGCGGATCTTCCCCTTTGTGCAGAGAGCCATGGGGGTATCTTCACTCCCTGATGTCCTCTCCAGCCCCTCTCTCCTCCCCTCTCTTCTCCTCTCTTCTCTCCTCCCCTCATCTCCCTTCCCCTCCCCTCCACTCCCCTTCCCTCCATGTCCTACCTTCTCCTCTCTTCTCTTCTCCTCCCCTCCCCAAAACCTTCTTTGTACCCCTTGGTGGTCAGGTCAGGCACTGACCTGCTCAGAGGAGACTCAGCTTGAAGTCCAATAGAGGCCAGGTCTTGCTTCAGATAAACAATTTCATACAGACCTAGGGGTACGTAGTTATCAGTTTTTTGTTTTGGTTTGGTTTTTCGAGGTAGGGTCTCCCTCTAGCCCAGGCTGACCTGGAATTCACTATGTAGTCTCAGGGTGGCCTTGAACTCACAGCGATCCTCTTACCTCTGCCTCCCAAGTGCTGGGATTAAAGGTGTGCGCCACCACGCCTGGCTAGTTATCAGGTTTTTTTTTTATATTTTATTTATTCATTCATTTTCAAGCAGAGAGAGAGAGAGAGAGAGAGAGAGCGTACCAGGGCCACCACCTTGTGGGTCTGGCTTATGTGGGACCTGGGGAATTGAACCCAGGGCCTTAGGCACTGGAGGCAAGTGCCTTAACCGCTGAGCCATCTCTCCAGCCCTAGTTATCAGTTTTAATTTCTTTTTTCAAAGAGCAAAACATCTTGTCTAAAAAAAAGAGGGTAAGGGCTGGGAGGATGGCTCAGTGGTTAGCAGCAGTCACTGTGAAGGCCTGATGACGAGAGTTCAGATCTGCAGCACGCACGTGAAGCTTGACACCAGTAGCATCTGTAACCCCAGTGTGCCCACAGCAATGGCGGGCAGAGCTGGGAGGATTCCCAAGCCCACAAGCCAGAAGCAAGGAGAGAAACCATGTCTCAGACCAGCCGGAAAAGGCTGAGGTTGAACTCTGACTTCCACGTGCACACCACGGCATACGTGTGCCCATACATCACACATGCACCCAGAAAAGAGAAGAAGAAAGAGGTTTAGCAGTTCCTTTGGCAGGATAGAACAATCCAGTACAGGGCTGGAGGGATGGCTCAGTGGTTAAGGTGCTTGCCTGCTATGCCTAACAACCCGGGTTCAATTCCCCAGCACCCACGTAAGCCAGATGCACAAAGTGGTGCATGCATCTGGAGTTCCATTGCACTGGCTGGAGGCCCTGGTGAGCACCCATTCTTTCTCTCTCTCTCTCTCTCGCTCTCTCTCTCTCTCCCCTCTCGCTCTCTCCCTCCCTCTTTCTCTGTATCTCTCTGCTTGCAAATAAATAGATAAAAATAAAAACACACACAAAGAAGACAGTGCACACACACACTTTGGCATCCACAGGGGACTGGTCCATGAACCCCAGGACACCCAAACCCATCCTCCTACCCCACAGTCCCCCCTTCTGAAGATACTCGAGTCTCTCGTATAAAATGCTGCAATATTACACATAGTCTACGCATACCTTCTGCATAGTTTAAATAATCTCTAGATGACGTGGAATACCTCACACAATGTAAATGCGATGTAAATAGTTGTTATACCATGTGCCTGAGGGAACGATGACAAGAAAAAAATCTGCACATGTCCAATAGAGATATAGATTATTTTTTAATGTTTTCCATCTGCAGTGGGTTGGAGATGAGGATGTATAACCTACAGAATGTAGTCTGTATACACACCCAAACTTAGTTTCCTAAGAAATGAACAACACATATGTGACTGCAGTTGGATGTGAGAGAGCTTCGGAGTCAGATGCTTCTTAGGTAAAATGTTTAGCATTGTTTCATTCAGTCGAGAAGAGAGAGAGAGACAGAGACAGAGAGAAAGAGACAGACAGAGAGAGAAAGAGAGAGATAGACAGACAGAAAGAGAAAGAGACAGAGAGACAGAGAGAGAAAGAGAGAGACAGAGAGACAGACAGAGACAGAGAGAAAGAGAGAGACAGAGAGAGAGAGAGAGAGAGAGAGAGAGAGAGAGAGAGAGAGAGAGAGAGAGAGAGAGAGCCCTACAACTGTAGCCAGGGAGGCCAAGGTGTTCCAGCCACAGGGACGGGCATCGATGGCTCTCTCTTGCCATCTAGTGGACCAACTCTGCATGACAGAGAGATTCTTGGCTGAGAAGATCCCATGTGTGAAATCCAGTCTTCATAAAATCATACTATCTCCTCCAAAGAATCGCTGAAGCTTCCAGAATGCACCCCCTTCCAGCCCTCCCACCTCCCTCATTAGCTGGTTTGTTTGTCTTTGAGATAAAGGGATCTTGGCTGGCCTCTCCTTGTTGACTGAAAAAACTCAATGCTCAAAAAGAACAGCTTTTGCGGCTCCCTAATTGGTTTAAAAGATGAGGAAGCAGAGTGTGCAGAGAAAATAAATAAGAGCCAGGGCGAGAGTGAGCAGAGCCGGCGTCCTGAGTGGGCCAAATGGTAAATAAGCCCTTTTTATTGACTCATTTGGTCTCAGTGCTACAAAGACTTCTCTAATTGAGGGAGGAAGCAGACCAGAGAGCAATTTGAAGTGACACTCGATGCTTCCCAAGGAATGCTGGCTGATGGGGGATCCGTAGGGTAGATAAGCGGATCCTCCAAAGCCCTTGAAGTCCACGGGCTAGTTAACCAGGAGGAAGTGTTTGGATCTAATTAGCCTGAATGTTCCATGAGCTTTTCTTTAGTGGGTCTGCATTGTAGGGTTCCTGTTCTGATGAGGTGATACAAGGCCATTGGTGGTGAGGGTTCCTGTCTGGGTGAACCACCAGTGGAATGGGGAAACCAGTAACAATGCAGGCAGCTTCTGTCTGGGCACCCCTGGGCCCTAGATTGCATGGGAGTCCCGCAGTGTTGGGTTTGAGAATCTGTCAAAAACAGCTTTCTTCTTCAAAGAAAAGTTAAGCGCAGCGTCAACCATCTCCCATGTCCAAACTGAACATATCAAAACGTTGATGTCCTGACATTTCCCAAACCTGAGCCTCTACACGACTCCTCGTGTAACACTGCACACATGTATTTTCTTTCTCCCAGAGCTAACTGCTCTTTGTGACACACAGAAGGAGGGCCAGATGAAGACCCCGGAGGAGAAGCCCACCCTCCACAAACAAGATGTCCCCTGTCCTGGCACGAGCCAGTGACAGCAACCAGAAAAGATAAGACTTGGGATAACATCCCATCCCCAATAGGACTTTCATTTATTATGCATTTTGGATGCTTTTTATTTTCCTTATCTCGTAGTGATAAAAAATGTTAACAGATGTTAAATATTCGTAGTCATTCGGACCTCTTTTGGGCTTCGAGTCATGTGGTTGAAGACAATCCAGGGATGGTGAGATGAGCTATTTAGCGTAAAGTGTCACCATTTATAATTCTTATCTGCAGGAACAAGAATTCTCCCAGCCCTACAATACTAGCACCAAGGACGTAATACCCTGATAAAGCTGGGTTAAGACAGCAGAGAGCCCGAGAGAGAATTCACGAACAATCACAACAGCTTTCTGTTGTCTGAAGAAGATCACTCAGTAAACCTCATTTTTGGAATGGATTATGGACTCAACTGTGTCTATGGGTTCTAACCCAGAATGTAGCAACATGGAGAGATTAAGTCTTTCAGCTGAGATAAAGTTAAGATAAGAGGCCAGTGAGGTGGGCCCTGGTCCAATGTGACCACTGCTCCTATGCAAAGAGGGCCGTGTGAAGACCAGGGAAGAGAAGGAGAAGACCAAGAGAAGCCCACCCTCCACAAACAAGATGTCCCCTGTCCTGGCACAAGCCAGTGACAGCAACCAGAAAAGATAAGACTTGGGATAACATCCCATCCCCAGTAGTACAATACGGTCATTGGCAACATGCAGACGCTTTGGGAAAAACCAGCTCGGGCCTCCACATCAGGAGACCAGAAATGGCAGTGGTAGAAGCCACCCAGAGTGGGCTTTGTGGTGGTCACCTGAGTGACCAGTCGAACGTCAGAAGCAGTTAGGTCTGAAATGCCCCCTCTACCGCACACCATTCTTCGTACTCTTGGTTTTTCTAAGATGCTTATTGAGATAGAATTCACACATTATAGAATTTAACTATTACAGGTATACAGTTTAGTGACTTTAGTATATTTAAAGATTTATAATAATGAGAAAGACACTTACCCCCTCTACAGGGATTTCTTCATCTATAAAATGAGGCTAAGATTTTTGTCGTTGTTGTTGGTTTTTTGAGGTAGGGTCTCACTCTAGCCCAGGGCTGACCTGGAATTCGCTATGTAGTCTCAGGTTGGCCTTGAACTCACAGCCGTCCCTCTGCCTCCCGAGTGCTGGGATTAAAGGCGTGCACCACCATGCCTGGCTAGGCTAAGATCTTTCACATGGGTTTGTTTAGAGAATTTAAGGGTCGTGCAGAACATACAAGTTTGTGTCTCTGTAGCGTTTTTTAGCACTCAGAGCTCCACATCACTAACCCTGTCTTAGATATTTGCTGACTAGCCCCTCTGGCCTTCAGGTCAAAGCTCCAATCTTTCCAAAATTTATCTAGGGCCACCCTTCCCTACTGCCCCCCCAAGTCCTGTGGCATAGGACTCAGCTGGGGTTCCTTGCTTACAGTCTTTCCTCTGTGGCTGGAAGCCTCTTAAGATGGCTGCCACAATCCAGCTTCCTGTGTGTTCTCTCCCCTTCCTTTGACCACTTGGGATAAACAGAACACAGAAGTGATGGCTGTCACTCCAAAGACTAGGTGACAAGAAGCTTGGGGCTTTCCTTTGGGACATTCTCTCCAACTTTCTCACTTATTGACTGAGGAAAGCCAGCTGTCATCCCCCTGTGGTAATGAGGAACTGCAGTCTCTGGTGGGCAGACATGTATGTGAACTTGGCCACAGGCACCTCCCCAGTAGATCATCAAGAGGGGTTCGTTCACAGATACCCCCACCGTATCCTGTGGGCAACTCAAGTCAGGGTTCCCAGCTAAACTGCTGAGGACTCCGGACTCCGAGAACTGTGGTCTCCCAGAACTGAGTTTTCGGGTGATTTGTTACACAGAAATAGCTAACCAACATCGGATCCCGTATTCTTGGGCTCCGAAGACAAGATGCACTATGGGAGCGATTGACGGGGAGGCTACTAGAAATAGAATCTAGGTAAACCAGAAATGTGTATATTTGTTAACCTACACTGATCACACTCTCCGAAGGAGATTGTGTTTGTATTTTTCAGGATGCAGCGAGAGAGCTGGGGCCCATCTAACCCTACCAACTGACCGTAGGCCGATAGCTGAGATTCTGGCAAGAGAGGAGCCACCACAGTCATATCATGGAGGATCCATATGGAACCATGCATAGAATGACGGGATGAACAAGGGACCCACAGCCGCAGCCATTCAATCAACACAGGATAAGCCAGTGAGACAGAAACCAACGATCTTCGACACAAAGACCCCTAAACTCACAACCTTAAAGCAGCCTTAATACTCATCCACCACAACTCAGGGAACTGAGCAGAAGAGGGAGCAGAAAGATTGTGAGAGCCGTGGTGGGGGAGACTTCCAGAGGCATGGCACCCCTCAATAACAACACACTTGGGCCAGGAGAACCGGGCTGAGTACTAGGCTATCCATGGTCCCCTGTCACAAGGACTGACCCAGACGGCCCACGGAGGAGGATATCCAACTGATTGGGGATGGGGAGAGGGGGCATTGGGGAATTGGGGATAACAACTCATTGTTTGCCCACTGAATAATGTAACACATTATGGACAATAAATATATATTTAAGATAAAAAAAAGAAATAGCTAACCAATACACTCACCTCCTTGCAGTCTAGCGGGAGAAGGGTTGAATTGAGATAAAGCTGATTGAAATAACTGTGTGCACCTCACAGCTCAAGAGGTCCTCTCGGGTTCAGACTGTAAGGTGGGGTGTCATCCAGCAAGTTCTGAGGGCTGGAACTTCCAGGCAAACATATCAGTTAGGTGTCTCACAATGCTCATGGCTGCTGGTGACCAACTTACTTCTTTTATCTTACAAACTTATTGAAAGACCCAAGACTTGTTTTGGGGAAGATCCTAGTCAAATTTTTCTAAGAGGCAGGGTGGCTTAGGCTGGCTTTTCTCAAGTTCTATTTGCCTGCAAAATCCCATTTGAAGAATGCATGTGTCCACAGAAGCCACCAGGAACCTGTCGGAGGTGACCTCTGTGTCTTACATGTGGCCGCCCTGGAGACAATGTCATTGACTGGCTCGTCATCTTACAAGTCTGTTACAAGTGGACCCAGAGCAATGGCATTGTGCGAGAGGGGAAAACACAGACGTTGGAAACGCTGGGGTGGGACACTGTCCTCTCACCCGATCTCCACTGGGTCCAAGGGTGAAGGGTATCTCTCACCTCCCATCTAGAGCCAGGAGACGCTAACAGCTCCCTTGGGGACGGAGCCCATGGCCTGGCCTCGTCTCATTAGCGCCAGGCTGAATCAATCATAGATAAAGTAACACTGTGTGTCACACACTTTTCCCAAGACGCCTCTCCCCATCGGAAAGGGAAGTTGCATTAAAGGCAATCGCCCATATTTGTGTGCAATTTAGCTACTGTTCTTGCCGTGTATGAATGTGCAACCCTCTAACAAGTTCCCCAGAATGGTAATGGAAGAGTGTAAGTCCTAACAGAGCCTCTCTCTCTCTCTCTTTCTCTCTCTCTCTCTCTCTCTCTCTCTCTCTCTCTCTCTCTCTCTCTCTCTCTCTCTCGTTTTGTTTTTCAAGGTAGGCTTTCACTCTAGCCCAGGCTAACCTCCTCTCCTTTGCTATTCTTTAACGTCATGAATGTGGGCTGTCATTGTCCCTCAGGCACAAGCTTGAACAAGAATTAGGAAAAGTCTGTCTAATTCCATACACACACCTGCAAGGAACACGCGTGTGCACACATGCCTGCTTACCCAGGTGCACACGCCTGCTTACGCACTCGTGACAAGGCAACTGGTTGCACAACTCTTTAGGGACCCCTTTATTTGGAATAATTTTCCTATTTCTTTGTTAAAATATTTTATTTATTTGCAAGCAGAGAGAGAGAGAGAGAGAATGGGTGCACCAGGGCCTCCAGCTGTTGCAAGCAAACACTAGATGCATGCACCACCTTGTGCATCTGGCTTTATGTGAGTACTGAGGAATCGAACTCAGGTCCTTAGGCTTTGCAAGCAAGAGCCTTCACAGCTGAGCCATCTCTCCAACCCTAGTTTTTCTAGTTCTATACATAGTTCCTTTTTTTTTTTAATTTTCCAGGGGGGTGGATGTGAACCCAAGGTGCTGACAGGGACTGAGCCTCCAAGACAGCTCTAACTCCATCCCCCTGGCTGGCGCCTCCTCTCCCCGCTGACAGTGCTCATCACTCCCCTGCCAAGCAAACACGCCTCTTCCTACCAGCAGAACTTTCTCCCAGCTTCCATAGTCACCCCCTAGGCCACACACCCGCTTCACTTTCATGTTCTGCTTTTCCTGCATGAAAGATAACTCAGCAATGGAGGCTCTCAGTGAGTGTGAGCCAGCCTGGGCTACACAGCGAATTCAGGGTCAACTTGGGCTAGAGTGAGCCCCTCCCTCAAAATACATCCCCCCCCAAAAAAAAACAGAAAGAAAGTCTAAGCACAAAGCAAAAGAGCGAGTGTGTGTGGCGCTCATACAATCTCCTGATTAGATAAGTCAGATTCAAAAAGGTCTTGGGCGACTTGTTAACTATAGATTCAAGATCAAGTCATCGGCACTGAGGCCCGTTTGTCTTCTGATCCTGTGGTTACAAACTATCACACATATATATTTTCAATATGTATGATCTCGTGACTAAACTCTGACAGCCATAATATGTAGGAAGCACCACATTTTGCTTTGCTTTTCATCCGAAAGTTACATGTTCAGGGTAGAAAAAATTTATGATAGAGACATCTTAAAATATAATACCTACACCCACTGAAAACCAATTTACTTTTTTTAAATATTTTATTTATTCATTTTCAAGCAGAGAGATACAGAGAGAGAGAGAGAGAGAGAGAGAGAGAACACCAGGGCCACCACCTTGTGGGGCTGGCTTATGTGGGTCCTGGGGAAATGAACCAGGGGCCTTAGGCACTGGAGGCAAGTGCCTTATCCACTGAGCCATCTCTCCAGCCCTGAAAACCATTTTAAAATGTTGGTATATTGTATTTTTTTCTACTTTCTTTTCTCTATGTCTATATAATGCCATGTAATTACATATAATTTTATAATTTAGCGTTCTAATTTTAAAGCTGCTTTTATACCAAGACAATGGTGAATGCTTTCTCATAATATGAAATATAATTCTTGTCTATAATATGCTAGGATTATATGACATTCTAACATGTGCTCTATCCTGTGCTCTGTTTAATCAGTTCTCGACTGCAGGAGACATAAATTTTTCCAGTTCTCAGTTATTATTAAAAAATGCTTTGATCAATGTTCTGTTAGCAAAATCTTTATACCTACTCACAATTACTTTGCTTACACTGATTCCTACAGGCAGTATTTCTGGGTGAAAACACGTGTACAATTTTAGGGGTTTTCTTTGCCAAATAACCCTCGAGAAAAGTTAGAGCCACTTACACAACGTCAAGTGATAGGAGCACACACACACTCATTTCTCTGCAAGCTTGCCAGCATTTTGAGTTTTTATCTTGACAATTCTTTGGAAGAAAAAAATTCGCTTTTACTCGTTTAAAATGTGCATTTTTTTAAACACTGACCAAGAGCATTAGATACAGTTTTAATGGATGTACTGACCGTTTTTCTTGTCTTTAAATTTTTTTTTCATTTTGGCTTCTTTTAGTAGTGAAATGTTAAATTTAAATAGTCACCCCCTTCCATTAGGTTACTTATTTCCCCGATTTCCAAATGTTTTCTGATGAACTCTTCTAGATTCGGTATAAAATATCTTGGGGCTGAATCTTCCATAAGCACTGAAAACATTGCTTCCTGGTTTGACTTTTCATATTATTTAGTATTTGAAATATTGAAAAGGTTTCCTAATCAATTTTTATGGAGCCAGATTATTTCCACCTTTACTTTATGACTGTTATACCTCAGTGCACACCTAGAAAGGCCTTCCGAGATAACTTTAAAATGACTTAGTGTCCTTCACGTTTAAGTCCTTTTGGGTGTGTGGTCGGAAACAGAAATCAACCTTGTAATAAAATGCTAGGTGCAATCTTTCCTCTGAATTCTAAATCCACCTGCTATCTTTTTAGGTCTGCCTGAATCTAGAGTCTAGATGGAGCACACAGAGCCCTCAGCACTCTGAACAGAACTCCTCACCTGTTTTTTTTTAAATATTTTATTTATTCATTTTCAAGCAGAGAGATCAGAGAGAGAGAGAGAGAGCACCAGGGCCACCACCTGGTGGGGCTGGCCTATGTGGGTACTAGGGAATTGAACCCGGGGCCTTAGGCACTGGAGGCAAGTGCCTTAACCACTGAGCCATCTCTCCAGCCCCTGTATTCAGATTTCACTGAGAATCAGGGGGTCAATAACCACAGGTATCACCGCAGACCTGGATACTTTTTCAGTCAAAGGGTTTTACAGGAGCTCCTTGCAAAGCCATAGGCTTTCATCCAGTGCTTCAGTTACCACAAGTCATTAGCAGTGGGACAGGGGTCCTGGTAAGACATCGGCTTCTCCCTCTATTCAGCAGAGAACCTCTGAATGTCCCTGGAAGAGCTGGGTGATCTCCATGCAGAAGTGGAGGGTAGCGTCCTCTGCACTGGGGGTCCATCTGATGCCCCTCTAACTGGGAGAGTAAGAGCCCACTCACACCATTGGTCAGTGTAAATAGGCCTTTGACCCCCAATCAGAGGCCTTGCTATCATTCACTGCTCTCTGAATCTGTTTCTGGTCAGCTCCATTGACCCCAGCGCGGCTCTAATGAGGCTGAGGTCATGGGTTCAATACCAGTGTGGTCTAATTACCAATAAGTCAACTGTTTCATGGCCTCAGCTTATGCTTCCATAGCAAGTCAGTCATTTTGCATATGCTGACCTGCGGTGACATAGGGGACCATCTGAGAGACCAGAGAGGAATCAGAACAAATCTCCCACCATACTGAGGGGAGCCTCAGCCCAGCTGTTGACAGGTCAGTGGCGGGGTTTGAGCCCAGGTAACAAGAGTCCATTCTTACACTGGCACTGGGGCCACACACTCCCCCCATCCTGTGGAGAGACTGTCACGATCCCCTCTCACAGGTCTTATTATTCTAATTTAAAGGGTAGGGGGAGAGGAGTCTGGAGCTCTAACAGAAATGTTTTCAGTTACCATTGATGTCTAGGGGACTTGATCCAAAAATTACAAGAAGAGGTAACACTTGCTTGTCATTTTATTATGAAGTAAATCAGGAAAGATTGTGAGAGCCATGGTGGGGGAGAATAGCAGAGACCTGGCACCCCTCAGTAACTACACACTTGGGACATGAGAGCCCGGCTGAAGACTGAGCTATCCATGGTCCCCTACCACAAAGACTGATCCAGACGGCCCACGGAGGAGGATATCCAGCTGACTGGGGATGGGGAAGGGGAGCAACAGGGAATTGGGGATAACAACTCATGGTTGGCCCACTAAACAATGTAACTCATTATGAACAATAAAGAACAAAAAAAAGATAATTTGTAGAATAAGCAAAAGCAATAGAAAAAAAAATCCAGTGTCCCATGTTTCGACGTGTGACATCTTTCTGATCATTTGAAGTCGTGGCACAATTTACATTTTACAAGAAAATTAAACATCTCTGGATCAAATGAAAACCCCCTAGCATCTCTAACAAAGTTGTCTCTATTAAACCTTCCCCGGGCACTTCCAGTCCTGCCCCACAAAAGCATCGAGTTTTGACCAACTCCTCCTAAGTAGTCACGTCATCCAAAGAACTGACCCCCAACCTGACCAAGGCCAGTGGCTAACCTCCCCAGAGATGGGAGACGCCTCTCACTCCCCACACCCAGGATTCCCGATGCTATCGTTTGGAACCGATCCAGAGGGGACATTTCTGGCTGCCTGAGGTAAGTGTGGAAGACTGGGTGTTCCCCCTGGGAACGAACTGTAATTTCTCATGGAAACACTTTGTGAAAAGCCAGTCATATATCGTGGCCCTAAGTATGAAACCATGGGTCCCTCTAACCACACAAAACAGCTGTGCCCTCTGAGAAAGGTCACCTGCTTTAGCCGTGTTTCTCTTTACTTTTAAAGAAATGTCAGGCCATGGTTTATGTAGTCCTTAGGACGGGGTGCTGTTTATTGTATCACCAAGCTGCCATAACTTCAGAACGAGGAAACTGCCATTACCTGGAGAGTATATATCTTTCTGACTTGCAGGCAAGATGAAAATTAAGAACGGCCCTTTTTCAGAGTGGGTCTAAGTACCCTTTGACAATCTCCTACAGTATTTCAAACATCTTCGTCAGACCCATAAAATTCTGATGCTGAGTCCTTGAGCCCAGCAAGGCCTACCTGAGTGAGGACACGGATGGAAAGTACTGTGTCCATGCGACACTTTAAACCAGCTTATCTGGTGCCCCAGAGGACACTGAGGCTTACAGGCAGATGGAAAGAAATCCAGACATTAGGAACTAATGATAGTAAATGCTTAGCAGGTGCTGGTCCTAGGCTAGACCTTATGTATCATCTCAATGTGTCCTCATATGTGTGGGAACATACTTAGGTTACAGATAAGAACAACAAATACAGAGAAATACAGGAACCTGCCCCAAGATCACTCACGTCCAGGACAGAAGGTGTGGCTCAGTCAGTAAAGCACCTGCTGCAACCGCATGAGATCCTGAGTTCAGGTCCCCATCACCCACCAAAATGCCTGAAGATTGTGACACCTAGAATCCCAGCACTTGGGAGGCAGAGGCATGACTCGGAATTCCTGGGCAAGCTGCCTCGCCAGACTAGCTGAATCACTAAGCTCTAGGCTAAAGCAGAGACCTTGTCTCAATAAATAAGGTGGAAATCAATCAAGGAAGCCACCCAACCCCAACCTCTGACCTCCAGAAGCATACACGTGTGTGCCCACTCCCGTGTGAGCATTCAAGCACGAACGCACACCACACACACACACACACACA
>PVHP010047076.1:0-13137 GCA_004024765.1 Zapus hudsonius
CTGGCAAGAGAGGGGCCACCACAGTCATACAATGGAGGATCCAAATGGAACTCCGCAGAGAATGACGAGATGAACAAGGGGCCCACAGCCACAGCCATTAAATCAACACAGGATTAGCCAGTGGAACAGAAACCAACGATTTTCGACACAAAGACCCCTAAGCTCACAACCTTAAAGCAAACTTATTACTCATCCACCAGGACTCAGGGAACTATGCGGAAGAGGGGGCGGAAAGATTTTGAGAGCCATGGTGGGGGAGATTATCCAGAGGTACGGACAGGAGAACCTGGCTGATTACTAGTCTATCCATGGTCCCCTGTCACAAGGACTGATCCAGACGACCCATGGAGGAGGTTATCCAGTTGAGGGGGAGGGGAGGGCAGTGGGGAATTGGGGATAACAACTCATTGTTTGCCCACTAAATGTTGTAACTCATTATGGACAATAAAAAAAATTTTTTTAAAATGAATGAAAAAAAAAGAAGTACAAAGAAATCAAAGACATTAACTCATATAGCCATAGGTAAATTGCTAAAACTAAGAAATTAGGGCTGGAGAGATAGCTTAGCGGTTAAGGAGTTTGCCTGCAAAGCAAAAGGACCCGAGTTTAATTCTCCAGTACCCATATAAAGCCAGATGCACAAGGTGGCACATGTGTCTGGAGTTCATATGCAGTTGCTGGAGGCCCTGGCGCACCTGTTCTCTCCCTCCCTCTCTGTCTGCCTCTCTCTCTCCCTCCATCTCTCTCTCTCTCACACACACACACACACAAATAAGTAAATAAAATATCTTTTAAAAATTTAATTAAGAAATTAACATTTCTCTAGTACCTTCGTGTAACCTACAGATGGTGGATCATGTTCCAATTTTCTGCACTGACTCAGTGATACCCTCTCATCACTGCCCCACTGGCAGATCAGCAGGAGATTTTTCTCTCAAGAACGGATCTGATTTATGGCTTTTTAGAAGAATATGCTTGTTTTAACGCAAACCTTAAATGGGAAGTGCAAGAAACAGAAAAAGAAAATGTTTGAAAAAGTAGATGAAAATATTCTAGGGCAAGATGACTTTTGTCTGAGTCACTGTCACCTAACCACTTCCTGCTTGTCTGTTTTCCCCATTACTGTTTCTTTCATAAAATTTCCACATTTTTTTCATAGTGACATTCAGCATTGAGAGAGGAAGTGTTCATTGGTGAAAAAGGAATCCTTTATGTCTCAGAAGTCCCTCCAGAACACTTAGGTATGAGGACACAGGAAGAGATACATATGCTTGAAAGATAAAGTATTTTGAGCACCCCAGATATTACAAGATGAAAGAGGCTTTGAGGATGATACAAAGTGAGGTGTAAGAGATGCTTTTCAAGCACGTCCGACTTTTTGACATTGAGTCAGGATATTGTCATCTACAATGGTCTTGCTTTATAACTGGGCAATTGTGTTAATAATATCTCACAAAAATCGTAATTTAAAAAATGTTTACAAAATAACATGTGAAAATAATCTCATAATGTTTGAAGTAAATTTAGTTTTTTTGTTGGACCACAACCATAGCTATCCTGGGCTAGGCTGGGGGCAGGACACACCTGTGGGGAGGGTTTACCTGTGGGGTTAGGAAGGACCAACTAATTGTTAGTAAAATGATCACTGTGAAGAAATCACTTGATTTTCAATTTCTTTTGGATTTTTCATTATAGTAAAAACTACTCAGCATTTGTCGGCTTCAACATCTCTCTAAGTATTGTTCATTCTACTAAAGAGCAGACCTGTCTCAGAATCTTCAACAGGAAAAACGGTCTTTTTGTTTTATTTTATTTGTAAAATTGTTTTATTTTCACTGTTTTTATTTCCCCATGTTCTTGAAGAAGAGTGGTGTTGGTTTCTAATTTAAGATAGTGATATTGTTTCTCTTGAAATACATTCCTTTAAAAAAAGAAAATGAATTGAAAGGATATTTTAGGTAAACAAGTGACACAGAAATGTGGAAAAGACTTAAGGTATATGTTCAGAAAACACCGATTATGCCTGAAATGAACTTCATGCTTGAGTGTATGCTCAAGAAGACTCAGAAAAAAAAAGTGTGAAGATGAGGTCCAAACCTGCCACTTGTAGCAAGTATACCTGATTCCTCAGAAGAGATTTTCATGAGGTCAAAGGAGGTGGCCAACTTGTTAGAGCTGAAACACTTCAGTGGTAATAGTTTTGGAAACTGTTTACAAACTCTTCACATCCAACCTACAGAAGAGCCCAAAGCAGGGCATTTCCCCAACTTCCTCTCCTGAGACTAAACTTGGGAATTCCATAGTTTTGTAGATTTCTCAGCACATATTTCTATTTATGACTCAAAATGGCTAGTAAAATTTCAGGAAATTGACATAAAATATTGCATGCATTTAAATCTGAATAACAATTCAAAATGATCTTGTCTAATTCAGACATTGTCAATGACTTGGATATAGTATGCATTCACCCTGATATTAGTTTGTGAAAATTTTATAAACAGTTATGTGTAATTATGTTTAATTGAGTCCAACACATGTTTATTCTGTAATCTCAGGCTGGCCTCAAACTCACAGCAATCCTCCTACCTCTGCCTTCCGAGTGCTGGGATTAAAGGCGTGTGCCACCACGCCCGGCCCCCAACACATGTTTATTGAACACCAAAATGTATTCTGGGAATTGTGCAATGTGTTGCAGAAAGATTTAAAAAGGGTCAGTTAAAAAGGGGGGACAGGTGGGCTGGAGAGATGACTCAGCGGTTAAGGCACTTGCCTCCAGTGCCTAAGGCCCTGGGTTCAATTCCCCAGGACCCACATAAGCCAGACTCACAAGGTGGTGGCCCTGGTGCTCTCTCTCTCTCTCTCTCTCTCTCTCTCTCTCTCTCTCTCTCTCTCTCTGCTTGAAAATGAATAAATAAAATATTTTTTTAAAAAAGGGGGGACAGTCTCTTCTTTCAAGGCATTCAAATGATATAGAAATTATATATGAGCCATGCTATAAAATTTGTCATAATGAAACAGTTTCCCTTTGAACTACATAATTTTTACAGAGTTGTTATAATGGAAGATATTATTTTCCTCACTTTAAAGACAAGAAAACTTATGCTTAGCCAAGTTGTATGACTTGTCCCAGGTTGTTAAAGCAGTATTAAGTCTCAGAGAAAATTCTTCAGGCTAGGAGTCACACATTGGTAATCCCAGTCCCCAGAAAGCTGAGGCAGGAGGATTGTGAGTTTTAGGCCAGCTTGGGCTACAGAGTGAATATAATAGCAATACCCTGTGTAAGAAAAAAAAACAATTAATTACTTATAAATAAGTAAATTCATAGTATAAATCTTTCCACAGGAAACGCAGGGCCTAGGTGTTTCAAAGGTAAATACCACCTAGTACTTAAGGAAATAATGCCAACCTTACACACATTTTTTTTCTAGAAAATGGGGAAGGAAGAAACACAAAATCATGTGAAAAGGTCAGAATTCCTTTGATTCTAGAACCAGATAATGTCATAAAAAGAAAATAGAATTACATAACATTATCCTTTATCAAATTTCATCTGCTATCACATGTACATATAGATAGATGATTATTATGCCATGACAGTGAAGTTTATTCTGAGAATTCAAATATCAGTCAGTGTTCAATGAATAAAGAGAAATCACACAGTGTTTATTATGTGTCTTTTTGGTTTTTTGTTGTTGTTTTCTTCAAGTTAGGGTTTCACTCTAGCTCAGGCTGACCTGGAACTCACTCTGTAGCCCCGGCTGGCCTCAAACTCATGGCGATCCTCCTACATCTGTCTCCAGAGTACTGGGATTAAAGGTGTACACCACCACACCTGGCTTATTTTTCTTCTTTTAAACCTATTTTTCTCAAGTTTTTGCTTTGCCTTCTTTTGTCCACCCTCCCCTGTTCCCTTTTCAGGAAACTCTTCTTTCCAACTGGACCCTTGTACTGGGATGTCTTTTTTGTCCTCCTCTGTCATACATGGCAGAATAGTAAACTGTTCAGGTCCTGTGCAGGTAATGGAAGCTGCTTCGAGGTCATGAATGCAACATCTACTTCCTGTCTGAAGTTTTAAGTCTCCCCAATGGTCACCACCATCTGCAAAAAAGAAGCTTCTCTGACCAAAGGTAAGAGCAGCACTAATCTCTGGGCATAAGCATAAATATTCAGGTGAAAATTTAATGATCACACATATCTATTTAGCCAAACAACAGTAAAAGTTTGCCTTTTAGCACCTATGTCCTTTCCAGCCACAGGCTTTGGACCAGGTACCAGGCATAAATTCCCACCCAGGGAGCAGCCCTCAAATGCAGTAAGAGAGCAGTAGGTTTCCTCTGTAACAGTCCCACTTGTCCCACTGGGCACGTCTTGCCTGGCTGGCCAGTGTGTAGTTCACAGGGTTCACTGCACACACAGTCATTTAAACGGGATGAGTTTGATGTAAAGAATCACTCACTCTAATGGGGAAGTAATTATAAAGATGACATTGAAGGACACACTAGCTCTGAGGGAATTAATTACACAGTAATGGACAAACTTTCAAAAGGCTCTCTCCCCAAAGCTCAGCTTCAGATCTCACTGGAGGTGATGTCCTCGCATCCACTGGAGGGTGAAAAAGCTTGCTGGATTGTATGGAGAAGAGGAAGCCTACAAAGACCTAGAGAAAAAGAAGCACAAGGGCTGGAGGGATGGCTCAGCCGTTCAGGCACTTGCCTCCAGTGCCTAAGGCCCTGGGTTCAATTCCCCAGGACCCACATAAGCCAGATCCACAAGGTGGTGGCTCTTATGCTCTCTCTCTCCTCTCTCTCTCTGCATCTATCTGCTTAAAAAATGAATGAATAAAATATTTTTAAAAAAGAAGCACAAGCCTAAAGCTGAGGTGTGTCAGAACTGGTGGGTGAGCATGCTGAGGAGCCCACTTACCAGTGAGAACATCACAAGGACTCAGACGTGACATGATTGTACCAGGAGGGTCAGTTAAAATGTCTTCTCTGAGGCACTGCATAGGCTTGAGAGAAGAGCAAATGTAAAGGTGGAATTATGACATTTCAAGACAAAGGAATTCCTTTCTAGGAGATAAAAAAAGGAATTCATGAAAAATAACAGTGATCCCAGTGGATATGATGTCCCCACTGAGGGGGCCCCCCAGGGTAATGGGAGCAGAGGCAAGGGGATAAAAGAGTATAACCTATTATATTTAAATTATATTAAATTAAATTTTAAGGAATCACAGTGACACTAGGCAGAAATAAAGAATGTAAGAATTGAAAAAACACTAAAATAGGTAAGCATGAATATTGTATATTTGAAAAATACTTGTACTACAGCTACAAATTCTGTTCCAGGGGGGTTGGGATTTACATAAAGTTAAAATACACAACTAATATAAACTCCAAGGGTAATGGAGTTCATATGTCTTGTGTTCCTATCACTATGTGGAAAGTACTAATTTACATTAGACTCTAATCATTTAAAAATGAAGACCTGAATGGCCTGAAGTATAAACTTGATATATTACCATTTATAAGACAGAAGCAATGACAGATTACAATTCCTTCCAAGAGCATGAAAAATGTTTACTAAGACTGAATATATAGTTAACCATAAAAGAAGTTTTATCAAGTTTTAAATATTAAAATCATTCATGTTTTATATTCCATTATAATTTTAAAAATATAAAGTAACAAGAGCGATGTCTAGTGAATTCTTCCAAATATTTAAGAGAAAGAAAAGAACCAATAATGTACAAATTCTTCCAGAGAACTGAAAACAGTGCACATTTCTTACCTTATGTTCTGAAACCTATATTGCATTTTTCCAATATCTGACAAGGGCATTATAAGAAGATAAAATAAGATGTCATTACTGCTCCTGGTCATAGAAGTAAAATTTATTTCTTACGTGGGCAAATTTAATAAAGAAAAATAAAATTATATTATTTTTGTTAATAAATGACACATTTATTAACAAAATTGAGCTAAATCAGCTTAGGAGGAGCTGGTAAAGAAGGGCTTTATGGCACATTTAAAGTAGACTACTGGGAGTTCTCCAGGATCTGGAGAAGATACGGATAGCTATCGTATCTATCCAATGTGGCATTTCACTCAGTATCCAGAAGGGAAACAAGGAAAACTGAAATGAAGAAACATTATTATTGTACTTGGGTAACATGTTGGACTATATAGAAAATAAAAAATAATATGTGGATCATTATTAAATTAAATGGTGAATTTATTAAGATAACTGAATAGAAGATAAACAAGAAATATCTGATACATTTTTAGAGATTATTAACAAATAAATGAAAAATAAAATTTTAAAACAGAACCAGGCGTGGTAGTGCATGCCTTTAATCCCAGCATTCCACTCGGGAGGCAGAGGTACGAGGATTCCCATGAGTTTGAGGTCACCATAGACTACACAGTGAATTCCAGGTCATCCTGGGCTAGAGTGAGACCCTGCCTTGAAAAACTAAAACAAACAAACAGACAGACAAACCAGGGTCGGGAAGATGACTCAATAGTTAATGGCACTTGTTTACGAAGCCTGCTGACCTGAGTTCAATTCTCCAGTACCTACATTGTTGTAGTGACCTTCTCATTGATGGGACAAAACTCTCCAACACAAGCAGCTGCTAGGAGGAAAATGTTTATCCTGGCTTACAGACTTGAGGGGAAGCTCCATGATGGCAGGGGAAAGGATCGCATGAGCACAGCCTGAATGTCACCTCTGTCACAGTAGGTGGAATACAGCAGCATGAGAGCCGACACTGGCAAAGGAGAAAGTGGCTGTAGCACCTGTCAGCCTGACCACCCCCAACAACACACCTCCTCCAGCTAGGCTCCCATTCCCAAACTGCTATCAGCTGTGGATCAAGCATTCAGAACACAGGAGTTTATGGAGGACACCTAATTCCACCCACCATACACATCAAGCCAGATGCACAAAGAGATGCATGCATCTGGAGTTTGTTTGCTGTGGCAAGAAGCCTGGTGTGCCCATATGCGCTCTCTCTCTCTCTCTCTCTCTCTCTCTCTCTCTCTCTCTCTCTCTCTCTCTCAAATAAATAAAACTTTTTGTTTTTGGTTTTTCACAGTAGGGTCTCACTGTAGCCTAGGCTGATCTGGAATTCATTATGTAGTCTTAGGGTGACCTCAGACTCATGGAGATCCTCCTACCTCTGCCTCCCCAGTGCTGGGACTAAAGGCATGTGCCACCATGCCTGGCCCAAAATAATTTTTAAATACTTATTTATTTATTTATTTATTTATTTATTTATTTATTCATCTGCAAGCACAGAGAGCTAGAGAGAAGAGACACAGACAGAGAGAATAGGCATGCCAAGACCTCCAGCCACTGCAAAGAACTCCAGATGCATGTGCCACTTTGTACATATGTCTTTGTGGGTATGAGAGAATTGAACCCAGGCTGTTAGGCTTTGCAGGAAAGCACCTTAACTGCTGAGTCTCCAGCACAAACTAAAATATTTTTTAAAAATTTAAAAGATACCATTTTCAATAAAATACACTGCAATATGAAAATATCAAATACTGAGAGATACCAAAACCTCTACTCTGAAAACTGCAAAAGGTTATTTTAGAAAAACTAAATAAATAAATACAAGAACAGACCAGACTAGTTTATTAGAAAATCAAACCTATAAACCTGGGTTTCTGTAAGATATGTTTCCCCAAATTCACCCATAGATTCATATCATCCCCAAACAAGATCACAGAAATTTTTCTGTGTGTGCTCCTAAGTGGTTTAAATTTAATGAGGAAATTCAAAAAAATCACTTAAGGAAAAATAAGCTTTATAATATCCAAGCTCACAAGAAAGCTCTGGTGACTGTCTTATCATTATATAATAACTATCTTGAGTGGGAATTAGTGGAGACATAGAAATAGGAAACCAAATGGAGCCTGGAAGCAGGCTCTGGGCACAGCGGAGAAGGAAGACTTTTCAGGATCTGCTGCTGGATTTGTTGTGTTTCCCCATAGAGATTTTTTTATTATCCATAATGAGATACATTTAATGAACAAACAATGAGTTGTTATCCCCATTTCCAAAAGTCCCTCTTTCCTATCCCCAATCAGTTGGATATCCTCCTCCATGGGCTGTCTGGATCAGTCCATGGGGTAGGGAATTATGGAAAGCCTAGGAGTCAACCCAGTTCCATCAGCCTTAGTTTGATGTTACTGAGGGGGCAATGTCTCTGGGAGTTCTCCCCCACCATGGGTCTTACAATCTTTCCGCCCCTTCTTCCGCTCAGTTCCCTGAGTCACGATGGGTGAGTATTAAGGCTGCTTTATTGTTGAGGTCTTAGGTGCCTCTGTACTTCTGCTTTAGGTTGTGTTGAAAATCGTAGGTGTCTGTCTGGCTTATCCTGTGTTGACTGATTGGCTGTGGATATAGGTCTCTTGTTTATCCCTTCATTCTCTTCAGGGTTCCATATGGATCGTCCAAGGTAGGTCTGGTGTGGCTCATCTCTTGCCAGGATGTCAGCTATTGGCCTGCGCTTTCTTGGTAGGGTTGGATGGGCCACAGCTCTCTCGCTGCATTCTGAAAGATACAAACAGAATCTCCATCAGAGAATGAGATCAGCATAGGTTAACTGAGATACACATTTCTGAATTAGCTAGATTCTATTGTTAGTAGCCTCTTTGTAAATCACTCATATAGTGCATCTCTCTTTGGGTCCATGGAGATTTTTAAACCAAATGAAGCAAAATTAAATTTCCAGGATAAAATATCTAAATTTTCATAAATTGGACAATGTTTAAAAATTTTTTAAGATTTGCTCCTACAATGTATCTAATTATTGATAATAAAGATATTTTTTAAATCTATAGAAATCATCAGAAGAGTAAAAAGTTTTGACAGATTGAGAGGGAAGGATGCAAGTCTACTATTTACCTCCCCAACACTTGTCAATTTTCTTCTTAGTAAGTTAAAACAAACAAAAAGGCTTGATTTTATTTAGGAGAGCAATCCACATCGTTAACTCCACTTTCCAGACACCTCTACATCTTGTTAGGACCAGATAGCTATGTGGTGTCTAGCGAATTAGAAGCAGTGCTCCATGGGGTCAGCTTGCCCTTCCCTCTTCTCTGTTCATGTGTCCCCACATACGGACATGAAGTCTAGTGTCCCATCAGTCACTTTGGACCACAGGACTACTCCCCTCAATGGCAGAGCAGAGAGGCAGAAAGATGCAGGGATGCTCTGCCTTTGAACTTCTTTTCCCACAAGAAGAAGAAGAAGGCAAAGAGATCTTCGTGCAGCCACTAGTGCTAGTTGGCACCTACAACGTCCTGTCTAGATCTCAAAATCAGGCACTGATAAAATGGTGTGCTGTCTTGAACCAGCTCGTGAGAACCAATGTTAAATTTTCAGCAATGTCTGTGAGCGAGCTGGTTGTTAAACATTTCCATTAAATAATTAAATGTAGGCAAAGCTCAGTCAGTAAAGCACTTGCCGTGTAAGCTTATAAACATGAGGATCTAAGTTTTATCTCCAGGACTCACTTTTAAAAAAAAGTCTGGGCACGCGTGTGTGCTAGAGAGAGAAAGAGAGGGAGGGAGGAAGGGAGGGAGGGAGGGAGAGAGAGAGTGTCTAAATTAAAAAAACAAAACAAAACAAAAACACCCAATAGCCAGGCATGGTGGCACAAGCCTTTAGTTCCAGCACTTGGGAGGCAGAGGTAGGAGATCACCATGAGTTTAAAGCCAGCCTGAGACTACATAGTGAATTCCAGGTCAACCTGGGCTAGAGTGAACTAGAAAAATAGAAAATAGAAAAATAAAAAGTAAGTGGTGAGGTGTGGTGGCACACTCCTTTAATCCTAGTACCCAGGAAGCAAAGGTAAGAGGATCCATGTGAGTTCAAGGCCACCCTGAGACAACACAGTGAATTCCAGGTCAGCCTAGGCTAGAGTGAGACCTTACCTCAGAAAAAAACAAAAGGTGGTGGTACCCATCTGTAATCCTGGTGCTGAGGAAGTAGGGGCAGGCAGATCCCTGTGCTCACTGGCCAGTTTAGATTCATTGGCAAGCTGACCAATTAAAAAGAACTGTGTCAGGCTGGAGAGATGGTTCAACGGTTAAGGCACTTGCTTGTAAAGCCTAACAACCCAGGTTCAATGCCCCAGTACCCACATAAATCCAGTTGCTCAAAGTAGCCCATGCATCTGGAGTTTGCAGCATGCCCATTCTGTCTCTATCTCTCTATCACTATCTCCATCTCTCTGTCTCTCCTGCTTCTAAATAAATAAATAATTTTTTAAAAAGAGGAATGACAGCCAACTGCCATATGCATGTGCACACACATATGCACGTGCACACACACATACAGGCACCTGCACACAAACACGCAAATGCTCCCACATCTAAACAAAAGTATATGAACCTAATTCATATCTAAAATAACATTAATAAGGACTTCTCTGAGCTCACTACTCCCCAGAATTTTCATTACCCTCTATGGCTCTCATGTCTTTGAGAGCTTTTTTCTCTGCCCTCTTATTTGTTTGTTTGTTTATGGTAGGGTCTCATTCTAGACCAGGCTGACCTGGCACTTGCTCTGTAGTCCCAGGCTGGTCCTGAATTCAAGGTGATCGTCCTACATCTGCCTACCAAGTGCCGGGATTAAAAGCGTGTGCCACAACGCCCAGCTTCCTCTGCCTCGTCTTAATCATAGACTTGCTGCATAAGTCTATTTACCACCCTCTTTCTGACGTCACACTCACTGACTTCACTCCCGTGACTTGAAATTGGCCATGCTCAGAGCAATTCACCCTGAAATTGGGTAAAGCCTACATATCAGGGTCATTCTTGTTTAGACTGGTTTAGTCTTATCTTGTCTTTTTTTTATTTTTTATTTTGTATTTTTCAGAGAGCTGGCTGGTAAACATTCATACCAGATCAGAACTGAGAGGGATCAATACGACTCCTTGTGATATTGTTTGTAAAAGAAAATACTGGAAGTAAGCCAAATGTCCATCACGGGAAGCTTGTTAAATAAACTACAGGCCTAGCCACACACTGTCACATTCTGCAGCAGCATAAAGGAACAAAGAAGAATCATTCATAACAATGTCTACGCAGAGGAGTATTAAGCAGCAAAAGGAATGAGGAAGATTTCTGTACTGTAGGGTTGAGTGAGCACCAAGGTGTATTGTTCAATGAAAACAGGCAGGCACAGAGAAGGGCTTGTCAAATGACACTTGTGTGTAATAAAGGGGAGGGAATATGAATACAAGTATTTGGATTTTTCAGACAATGCAACAAAAGTATAACCCAGACTACACACTTAGCTAATTGTTAGAAACAGTGGGAGGAAAAGGAGGAAGTGAGAAGAGGTAAAAGAGAATGTTTTGCTCTGTGCTGGGTAGAGTTTGGGCTGAATGTGCGTGTGTTATATGATTTAAAAATTATTTTTTAGAAATGAATTTCTAAAATTTGAAAACAAATAGAAAAACATGACCCTGTGTATCAAATTGATGGAATAAATTTGTGTCAAGTGAAATGGTTGACTATGTATCCCTAATGTAGTGTAGGTCCTGGAGCCACAAAAAAAAAAACAAAAAACAAAAAACAAGGGCTGGAGAGATGGCTCAGAGGTTAATGCACTTGCCTGCAAAGCCTAATGACTTGAGTTTGATTCCCCAGTACCCATGTAAAGCCAGATACACAAAGTGGAGTATGCCTCTAAAGTTCGTTTGCAATGACTAGAGGAGCTGGTAGGCCCATTCTCTCTCTCTCTCTCTCTCTCTCTCTCTCTCTCTCTCTCTCTCTCTCTCTCTCTCCAAATAAATAAATAAATAAAAATAAAGCTTCATCTAGTGATCTTGTTTAGATAAGTAGTATAATTTTTTTTAAAACTATCAGGGCTAGAGAGATGGCTCAGCTGTTAGGTGTGCTTCCTGTGCAAGCATGAGGACCTGAGACTGCATGAGTTCAAATCTCCAGATCCCACAAAACCCCATTCCACGGGGGAGCAGAGATCCAAGACTTGTCAGAGTCCCATAAGCTCCAGAGTCAGCCAAAAGGGACTCTATCTCACAACAGGATCAAGCTGAACTGCAAGCAGCAATACAGGCACAGAAGACACCATAGGCAGCAACTTACATCATATTTGAACAGACAGGTGCCACAAAGGACATGCATATACCACACAGACAGAAGCAAAAAAGAAAAACTGTGATATGTGTACCACAGAAAATAAGTATTTCAGTTGATGACTTTAAGAGCCAATCATTTTCAAAGAGAAACGAAACACAAGATTAAGGTTTTAAAAATTTAATCAAAATCCTGCAATCTTAAAGTTGATTTGCTCTAATCCCATTAGGATGGCTATTATTTTTAATAAAACTTTTAAAAGAAAAATAAAGATCTGTAAAAATGTGGAGAAGAAATTGGAGCCCTTAGGCAATTGCTGATAAGAGAATGCAGCTGCTGTGAAAAGCAGTCTGCAATTCCTCAGGATATTACACCTCTGGAAGGGTGTGTGTGTGTGTGCACGTGCAATACCAAAGAATTTAAAGCAGAGACTTGAACAGACATTATCCACCTGTGTTCGCAGCATCATCATTATTGACAACAGCCAAAAGACTGAATGGACCTAAGGATCTGCCAGCCAATGAATGGATAAACAAAATGTGACATACATACACATATGCATGTATGCACATGCATGTACACACGCTGAACTATTATTCAGCCTTAAAAGGGAAGGGGGATATTCTGGGCTGGGGAGATGGATAAGTAACTAAAGAGTTCTTGCTGCAAGCATGAGGGCCATAGACCACCTGAGTTTGACTGAGCAGGACCCACATAAACACCTGGGTATGGCCACAAGTCTCTATCCCCAGTCCTGTGAGAAGAAGAGAAAGGAGAATCTCTGGGGCTCAAGAAAACCACAGCTCTGGGCTGGAGAGATGGCTCAGCAGTTAAGGCACTTGCCTGCAAAGCCAAACAACTGGATTTGGATTCCCCAGTACCCACATAAAGCCAGATGCACGAAGTGGCATATGCACATGGAGTTCATTTGAAGTATCTGGAGACCCATTCTCTCTGTCTGTCTCTCTTCTATCTATCTCTGCTTGCAAATAAAATAAATAAATAAATAGTAATATTT